>SCLD01091118.1:0-13013 GCA_004367895.1 Oikopleura longicauda | reverse complement strand
GGATGGAATAAGTTTGGCTTTTCGGGACAGAAGGGCGGCATCCCCAACCCGGGCCGTTATTACTACCATCAGTAGATATCTCTCTGTAATACTCTCATATTAATATTTATTTGGTAAAAGACCATGCCTTTTACTGCTCAACATAAATCCGATAAAATAAAGTTTTCAAGATGGACAAAACCGATTTCTTGAGTCAGGCCAGTGAGATCGATGGGTTTCGTGTTGTTGACGATGTGCTTATGTATGAGACGGAAATCGAGCCATTACGCTTGGTAGTGAAAGTGGTTTATTGTGAAATTTACAAAGTGCCCGTTGTCTATTTCCTCGCATTCAAAAGGTACAATATACAATCAGTGATGCCTGGCCCAACTGATTGATGATTCAGTGATACATTGTTGTCATGCAATGATTGTTGGACGGAAATATTTGACGAAAAAGACTCCTTTGCCGGCGCTATTTCCTTCGAACAGCTGCCAAATCGACCCGAGCGCATGATTCGCATTCACCCGTGTCAGAACAAACATTTTATGAAGCAATTTGAATCGAGCAAAAACAAGCTTCGCTCTGTATTATCGGTTCTATTGCAGCCCCTTTTCCGAATTGACCCAGCCATGACCGAACTGATAAACCCTGTTTGAATAAAACTAATAAATGCCAACCAAGCAAAATGCTTGAGCTTCAATGTAAAGCGCAATAATGATTTTGTTTCGACTCGAAATTAACGAAAAGGGACTCGACAGACGAGCACTTCTGTGTTTCGCTCAGTCTTCAGTAAAGCAGGTGATTTGACATATAATCAGGGAACAACTGATCGGCAGCTCTAGCTTTGAGTCTTCAAAATTATTCGAACTCATTCGTCTGCCTAGGCGTGTGTGGGCGGATTTCCCCATATATTAGTGTGCTCTCCCTCATTCAAATAAGTAACGGACCACTGCACCCAATCAATCCCAGAGTACTCCCTTTTGCTAGAGAGGTGTGTTTGAATAAGGTTATTTTTTTAAAATCAATATAGTTCATAAGCAACGAAACAAAAAATGCCTGCGAAGAAAATGCTGACGCTGAAGACAAAGGATGAAAAGCTGATCTGTAAGACAGATTTATTGGTACTTTAGTGTCTCTAACCTATGAACTCAGACGTCGATGTCGATATCATCACTCAATCCAAAGTCCTTTCGGAAATGATGAGCGATCTGGGCAAGGAGTGTTCGCCGGCCGTGTTCCCGATTCCAAATGTTACCTCGGCCACCATGGAGAAGGTGATTGAGTGGTGCACGTGAGTGTTTTTCATTGTTCACACGGATATGATTTGTAACTACAACGAACATGCTAGGAAGCACAAGGACGACGAGCCAGTCGAGGAGGGCGAACGCGATCGAGTTAACGCCGAGCCAAATCTGCCACCATGGGATGCCAACTTTCTCAAAGTCGATGACAGCGTCCTTTTTGGTGAGCTCTATACTGCTTCTTGTCTGAAATTAACTTGCATACAAGACATCATTCTCGCCGCCCAAAGCCTCGACATTCCAAAACTACTCGACTACGCCTGCGTCGTCACCCAATGTCGAGTTCGCGCATCAACTGCCGATGAAATTCGCAAGATGTTCGGTATTAAGGACTCTGGCGAACGTCTTCTCGAAAACTATTTTCCGGTGCGTGAATAAAACTAATCAAGCAACATGTTCGAAGCAAAGTGCAACATACTTTGTAATTATATTATTATACAGTTTGTTATAAAACTAGTGTGCTCAGTTATGTCTAGGAAGGAAATTGAGCTGAATCTTGTGCAGTTTTTCCGTTAATTATATATTTTGTCTTGTCAGCAGTATTCAGTTTTCGGTAGCCATTAGGGTACTGTTCGATCGCCGCGACCTAGGTTCCAATTCGTGCTCGACTAATAAGCCCTTGGTAGCTGTTTATACCCTCATAATTTTTCCTAATAAATTTAAGCTTGATCTTTTGTTTCCATTTTTACTACTTTATTGGAATAGTGACTCATGGCGATGATTCCAACGAGTAATTATCCTTTTTTAGCCTCTGTAGAAGTTTCAGTAGAGTCTACTGAGCAAAACCAAAATCGTAATCCAGTAGTCGCCGAATCATTTCCATGTCGTATCAGAGAATGAACAGTGAAAATTGGAAAACGCCTGCAGTTTCCATAGGTTACGGTTCGCCATCAATGAGACAAATTTATGTTTATCCCGAGTGAGGGCAAAGTTTACTCATTAATTTCGTCTAACTTTGAAAAAGACCAGCGAAGCTTGACCAAATGCGAGGTGACTGTTGAACCGTCGCACAACTCCGCTCTTGTCAATGAAAAGCTCGAATTTAACACTGCTGATCGACAACGGCCATCAGAGTCAATGGTTAACAACGCGAAATGTTGCTTCAGTCATGGTTTGAGTTCCGATGCCAAAGTTGTCAAATGCGTTATGACGATTGTTGATCAGGATGGAAAGGATATTGCCACCTATGAAGGTGAAGTGAAAGGCAACGGTTTTGTCATGCATTTGTACTTTCTTCTTGGCTATTTAAGCGCATAACAAAACCACGGTTAAGAAAAAGAAATGGCGATTAAGGAGTTCAATAAGCAGGTCAATTGTGGCACACGTTCTTTTACGGCTGGTGCTAATAAAGACATGTTTCGATTTGCATTTGGCGCGGTCAACCCTCAACACACAATACACGTTGACTTTTCATACTACGTGCCATTCGAAGGCAACAATGTTCTACGGCTGCCAATCTCATTCACTCCAACTCTTATGCTGAACCCGGGCGAACAGGCTCCTGATAACGCCATTGCCGAGAATGCATTCAACTTGACAGTCAACTGTCCGGGATATTTTGGTCGAGTTACGAATATGGGTGTTGACATGGAACAAGATATGGCTGATGGGAACCGTTTTATCCTGCATAATCAAAACTCATTGAACGTCAAACTTCAGTTCTTCCGAGGCCAAGATGAAATCAGAACGACTGATAGCATCTTTTTCGATTTAAGTGTACCCTATGAAAGTGAGTTGAATGGCAAGGTGGCCGCTGTGATTGATCACAAAATCAACTGCAACTACACTCAAATGGATCAGTGCGAAATGCATTTCGCAGTCGATTGCTCGGATAAGATGAATGATTCAAAACATGTCATTAAACGAACATTACTCGACGTTGTTGACAGACTCGGTTCTCAGTCGTTGAAAGTCTCGGTTTCGTGCTTTGGCGAGCGAAACATGGAAACCTGGCGCAGTGACATGGGTAACCTTGAACAGTGGCTGACATCAACAATGACGAACAATTTTGGTACTTACCCTGAAATCGCCACGTATTTGGGCCACATTTATTCTGATGCCAATGTCGAGGTAAATTGCCCGCGTCAAGTGATATTGCTTACCAATGCAGCGCCGATGAACTATGATGATACTATTCGAGTAGCTTCAAATGCTCGAACAACCGAAATGTATCACAATCGAACATTCACAATTGGTGTCGACACCACTGTCTCACAAGGACTATGCAAGAAAATTGCCAACGCATTAGGCGGCAAAGCATCGTTTTGCTCAACCAATGCTGAAATCGCCGAGCAACTGCGAAGTCACGTTGCAAGTGCCCAACTGAAGTCAAACTTGAAGTTGAAATCATTCCAAGCAACCTTATTAAACGCAACGGCCAATGGTGTTGGCGCGGCAACGTATTCTGACTGTGGTTTGGGGACCGAATTGGACAACATCACTCTGTTTGATGGGAACGGCGACGTTGAAGCGGGCAGTTTACTAACTGACAAGGTCACTCACATTAGAGCCGGTTTCATTTTTGATACGGCACCTACGACTCTTTCGGTCAAAGTTGATGTCATTTTGGAGGAGATCGACACTGGCAACATTGTTCCCAGTTCCGAAGAGTTAAGCATCCCTTTTGCTACCACACCAAATGCCGTGTTTTACTCGTATATATACGAGGCTTTGAACAGGCGAATTCAACTTCGTCATAACGACGAAAGCTTGAAAAAGTCAATTGTCGATCTATCAAAAACAATGCGAGTACTATGTGATCTCACATGCTTTTGTTACGTCCGACCTACAGGCAGGCGACCAATCAATGATCGTGATTGTCCCGATGCCCCAGCTGCACAGCGACCACGTTATGATAACGGTACGTAGCAATAAAAGCCAGGTTTTGATTTGAAATTTCAGAACAATCGTTTCAAATTTTGTACATCGATCTGCATGGCGATGGTGATAATCTACAACTGGATCCTTTGGATCGTGATGGCGGCGGTGCCGTTTTTTTGGACGACCGCCAACGACCACCAACACGACCAGCCGGTCATATGCCAACAAGCGGGCATACTGACACAAAACCGTCAGGCGATTTCCACATCGATAAATTGGCAGAACTGATTCGAGTAAGAGCATTAGTTAAGAAAAATCAGCCAGTAAATGTTAATTTTAGGATGTCAAATCATTGACACACATAAGCGGACTCTTGAAGAAAACACAGGGTAGTGACGATGCACTGACCAACATCAGTGGACGCCAAATTAATATTGCCGATGATTGGAAACTACTTGATGAATGGGTACGACTTATATTAATATTGTATTATTGTTTATCTTTCATAATTTCAGACAACGGAAATTTTGCAGCGTGGTGATGACAGCAAACACATTCCCGACGATTGGAAACAAACTCTCTTGAGCATTGCCTTCTTTCATCTCTTCTGTCACAATCATCAAAACCTATGGAAAAACCATTCAAAACGACCGATCCGACTTCTCTACAATCAAACACGCTTCAATCGTGAAGTTGACCTTGAGGTAAGATTTGATTCAACCAGCAGAACACAAGTGCCATTTTTTGTATTTAGGACATAATCGACCGCTTGAAAACGCACTACAATCTTTAACAAATCAACATCTGACATGTTCACTTTGCATCATAATTCTTGTACATATCATATGTTTCAGTTACAACTGTGAAACTCTTTGACCCAATCATGATAATTCCGCTTTAAATAAACATATTGTCCAACATTAAAGAGAATCGCACACGATTTGACCCAGTTCAATGTAGTTCAAGTTATTTTCGGTGGTACCGTTAATTTCGAGGGTCTAAGTGAGAATCACGACATTTAACTCATTAGGTTGCGTGTCTAACTGCGTTTGCCTTAGCTGATTACGCAATCAGCTTACTTGTACACTATTCGGTTGAACCAGGAATAGAGTACAGCCAGATGTTAATGGCTACACTGTTGCGGTGATTTGGCTGATATTCGACGAAAAAATACTTTCTCGCCGCCCAAATCTGACATAACATGACATTCGGGCCCATTGCGACCGGGGGACAGAGCAGCATCGGTTTTTTAGTAAATCGAACACGTATAATTGAGATTTCGCTTCCGTCCGTCGCATATCAAATCGCGCGTCTCTCCGGCTCCGTTCGCTCGTCTCGCGTTCAACTAGGGCCTATAAATTGAACATAATGTTATGTCATCAAGTGATGACCGGTGTGGGCATATCCCCGCCCCATTTACAGCCTGTATCATTGATAGCCATGATTACGCTGAACTTTGTCATCGGTCATCTTCGAACTGTTACTTCGATGTGATTATGCTCAATAGTTTATGGAACAAATGCGAGCATTAAATCCAATCAAAGTGAAATGTTCACCCACACCCAAACACCCGATAATGAGCCCGAAATTGAATCAAAGATCAAATTTTGGTTTCAGTACCCGGTTTTCGTTTTGTTGGCGTCTCACCAAACTATCGCTACCTACTTACACGGGCTATATGGGCGTAATTAATAGTAGGAGTTTTATTGTGGATGTTATAATACGAGCATTTGTTAGTTACATTTTGATTACTTCAACATGGGACTTCGACACTATAACTTTTGTCGAACACACGATATATCGAAGAGATGTGTAGTTGACCCGCGCTGATGCATTGTGGTTGCATTGCCTTGACCCACTTGTACTATACGTGGCAGTGTAGCTCATTGATGCACCAGCACGGTTGTCAGTCATTTTACACTACGTTGGCCCAAGAAGAAAAGAGGAGTTAATTTCAAACTAGAGCGAGTTGAGCGTGTGACGAAACATGCGAAACATTGTAATGAATGAGAATTTGGGAAGCGCACACACTTCAGGTTTTGTAGTCGGAATAGACCGGCGCCAGCCAATTTAATTGACCCCTTTTTCACACTGCAACGTTGGTGCGGCGTTTAGGGTTAACATTGACAATCCGGGCCTCACGTAATTGATATTGTCTCTAGATCGCTGGATCAGCCATCGCTTCACGTGCTAAACGAACATTGTATTTTATCGTGGATTTAGCCTGTCCGCTCACGGGCTCAATCGTAACAACGTGTCATTATGTATATGATTCGGGTGCCTACGAGCTATAAACGTTGACAGTGTGGACATTCGTTGCATTGGACTGATATTTGTATTTGTGCTTCATTAACAGAATAACTCTATTTTGGCCACTCATCAATGGACATCCTAGCCCGTCGCGTGCCCTTTTTGATCCCTCCTTAGCTGTCGATATCATCCCTCGGCGGCCCCGGTTCCATTGACCACCAAGGGTCAATGCAGTGGAGCATCGCACACACACACACTTCAAACAGTATAAACGTTGCTTTACCCGCCTGGATAGTCGACTCTATCTCACTCGAGCCGCGAATGATTCACGATTAAAATTCCATGAAATGCGTACTGCGGTCGATGGCTGTGTTGGTGTGCACTCGCAAATAGATATTTTTTTCGTGAACCTTGTGTTAGGTTGATCCACCATCCGATTCTTTATACCATCAACACATGTGTGGCTCCTTCTAAAATGATGACAAATAATAGGAGTCGAATACTGTGTCGATTTGCTTGGCGTGGTAGTATGTTTTGATAATTATTCAGTCCATCATTTTTGATGATGGCTATCAAGTGCACAACATCCCCCCAGGTCCTCATTTTTTAACGATAAGCCGTGAAAACAAAAAATATGCATTATGAGTGACCCCCTCCTGGCATCGATGGCCAAACGAAAAACGTCGATTTTTGGTGGTAGGGGGAGTAGGGTCACGCCACATGAAAGTCATGTTCATTTAAAGTGGCGCCAAGCCTTGAGAAGCCGAAAAACATTGTTTTTGATGCTCACTGTATATTTTCAATGTTTGGTGATATTTGAAGATTTGCGCGAAATCAAGGCTGGAACCGAACTGTGGTGCGTTTTTTTTTTGTTGACTCAATCGTTCTAAACGGACGAGTGACATAACATGATGATATAGAGTTGTAATGATATAAGTCTTGATCTTATAAAGAATTGAATATGATATGCAGCACGACAACCTAAAGTCGACAACATTCTTGTCAGTTAATTTTAACCTAGTCAGATCGACAATAACTCGGATGGGTGATACATATGAAGTGAACTCCAAGTGCACCTATCGAACGTATTCAGAAGGAGGAGTTCCTTGCCTCCCCCCGATTTGGAATACGGATTTCTTGTTTGGTATTGATTGGGGTGACAACACAAGTGATTGTGCATTTTTCGGTTGACCAGCTGATTCGGGGCCGGCCAGTTCCCGAACGTTGTATTTGACGAAACAATTTCTAAGTCGTCTCCTCCGACGCACGCATATAGAGCGGGTAGAGTATAGAGCCCATGGAGAGCCCAGGGTGGATAGGACACCATCGGTGGTGGAGGCAGCAACAGCACTTGGCACACACACCACCTCGCTCCCTTCTTTTTTCTCTACCTGATCCATTGAGGACCAAATTTTGCTCCGTACCCAGCCATCAGCCAACAGAATCTGATATCTTAAGAAGTTTTACTCATTTTTTTGATTGTTTGAACTTGAATGTCAAATTAGAGACTATAATAACGAAGATTTACGAAGATCAAGAACGCTGAATTCGTGAGCCGAACCGGAGCAATTACTCAAGAGAATTATAAACGTAGAGAGAATTTTTGTATTTTTTAAACAACGCAAGCAGAATACAAGAAAAGCAGGCCATAAAGAGAACTGATTAAATTGAACAGGAATAACCAGAGAAAGGGCGAAGATCACGCAAAAACACCGTCGCACCAAGCAGTAGCAAGTAATTTAACTAGGTAAGGATTATTTTAATTGTGTAATGATATTGAATTTCGGCTCTCACTCTCTCACTCCCGGCTCAGTCGAATGCACCGATCAACCTCACACACACTTTGTTATACTTTCTCGAACTTTGGTCGAAAACGAGTCGAAAAAAGTGTGTCCACTGACTGTACACTTAATTTTGATTCAATTTAGGGCTCAGCAGCTTTCTCGTATTAAACAGTGGTAGTTTCATTTTTGGCTTGGTTCAGCCTTGATATTTTGGCCCGTACCAAAAAAAGTGTTCTCCTATGTGTGTATAGTTCTCTTGAGGCCTCCTTAACAATATGCAAAGTGCAAGGGAAAGTGGGCGCCCAGTAGAGCTGAATCATGCCGCGCTCGCGTCAAGCTTGGCGTAATATTGGCGCGAATTATATTCATTAAAAATTTTGTGTGTAAGAAAAATAAGTACGTGCGTGCGCTCTCTTAATTCCAGCCCTACCACCCGGCAGCAGCAGCAGTCTCAAATCGAGCAATGCCGGCATGTATGTGCCTGTTGGCTTTTGAATTTGGAACTATTCCTTTCCCTCGTTTTATTGATAAGACACACACGCACACACACACAGCAACGAGGCCGTAGTTTAGAATTCTATTCGGTGGTGGTGCGCCGCTCTCGCGCATGTGTGTGTGTACGGCGTTACAGTGGTTGATCCTTACTGGGTAGTTTCAATCCCGATTAAGTTATTTACCATTATTCAAATGATTAAGTCATAAAGCCCTTCGTCAGCTTTAAATACAGTCAGATGGAATCTTTGTAGACGTTAGATTGGCCGAAAAAATCGTTTTCAAACATCCACACTGTGTGGACCACATAAACCATTTTTGTACTGTGCGTGAACATTGTAATAGTCGTTGCCGGATGAGGTGGTGAATAGGACTGATTATGGCTATGTTCGCCGTGTAGATAAGTAATCATTTAAATTAACCCAATTTTGTGACTGGAAGGGTAGAGGTCTTGTTCATTTAGGTCGGACGTTGATTACATTTGCATGGCCACTCATACAACGGTGATTTTTAGGAATAAACAGAAAGCAAAAGAGCCCGCTCGATTAGAATGTTTCTCGTTTCGGTTATTCAAGAGTTGGTATGAGATTGGGTCACCTACATTAAGTATATACTGAGCAGCTGACATTCCGCTTAGGGTATTAGAAGCGTACGATTCACCGCCCTCACCACCACCGCCCACCATCACCACCACCACTAGCTAAAATGCGTTATAGTTAATTTTTCGCCAACAAAAATGTGCTGCAGGCCACGTGCTGCTCTCATCTGAAGTCATATTTGGTGCTAGATGTTTCTTTGACGATCATAGTTTCGTCGAACTTCACATGGGAAATGGTGTTCATCATTTTTTTGCGGGCAGCTATTATTAGTTTTAGGGCATGTTTTGTCGTTATTGCCTGGTTGTTTTACACAATCGTCAAATTATTTATGGTTTCACTCTCTCGAAACCGCTGGAAATGAGAGCAAGTATGTTCCAAGTTGAACGTGCTGCTTTCAATAAATCTTGTTACATTTGTGATAGTGTGTGGGTCTGGTTGTGTGTGTGTGTGTAGAAATAGAACGTTTGTGATGAGCAAAAACAGCGCTAAACGTACGGCCTAACTAAGGGCCCTACTACCCTGGTCGGAGCTTGTGTCTATGCTCTCAGTGTGTCCATTTATATTTTCTAGGCGTCGTTGCCCGAGTGGCCCAAATGGCAAATTATAGTTTTATCGGTGACTGGTGGCATTATATTTAGGGATTATCTTGGTGGTGGCATCGGTGGTGCCAATATTGATCAATTTATTTCACCCCTTCTTTTTTTGCCACGCAGCAAGATCATCCCTGTTTTCACTTTTTGGCGTCGCTCTCCTATGCATAGGTAAACACTCAATTTGGTGGTGTTGACTGATTTCCACCAATTGCGTAGCTTTTCTCCATGCGGTAGTTTAGTGATGGTACTTTAAAATGGTTCCATGAGTGTGTCCATAATTCGCAAATTAAATTTACTCACCCTTGACACTCACTCACAAATCTGGCCCAGACCAAATCATTTCCAGTACTATCACTATTTCACTTTGGCCGATGCGATTGGGCTGGATAAAATGGACGATGAAAAAGATTTCAAATTTCGTTCGCAAATCAAACGCCGGAATGAATGTTTGACAACATTTTTGCTACTTTCTCTCAGCACACTGTGTGCAAGTGTATGCTTTGTGTGTATTTTGTTTAGGGGGGCGGTCACCCCCTGGGTTCTAAATGAATATCAATTGCTACCAGGCAAAAACGCACACGCACACTCACTACAGTTATAACACAAGTCGCGATCATTCTAATTCTTGTTCGGATTACAAAATTTGTCTTGACCGAGTTTGAGAGACGTTTTTGTGGTTTATGCGACTCGCCTTTATTCACATACGTACGTTAGTATAGAGTTAGGTATGTCTCCACGACGAGAAAGTGCGTGAAAAAATGAAATTAAAAAACATTCTACTGAACAGGCTGCAAAAGGAAAGTGACGATTATTTGGTTGATAGACTTTCGGGGAGGAATCGAAAGCAGGCAAAAAGGCACATCAGCTAGACTACCTACTGACATGTGACCTGGCTATAATCGGATCACGTGTGTCGCTTTTTCATTTTGGCATGACCCTTTCGTTCTCAACCTATTGAACCAAACAATATTCATTGAAACAAAAAAAGTACTACACACCGATATTGAACTATTGAATCACTTAAACTTTTTCAGGGTTGCTTTCGCCTTTTAACCTCATTATTCAATTACCGTTTTGATTATGCTATCGATAATGAAATTTCAAAGCTTAAATTAGAATGAAAGTACTGACTAGCAGAAATGTTGAAAACGAAAATAACCCTGACTAAAACCGCATCTCGAGAAGAAAAGCGTCAAGAGACGTGGTTCTCTGTCCTGATCTCAGTACGCTCTGTTCAAATCACACAAATCCCTCGTATTTTCATGTTTATAGTGCGTTTCGCGCTCTTTCAAAGGGCGAACAAGTGTCCTTGTTCGTACTTAGACTTAGTCACTCAATCAAACATCGAGAAACAAAAAAATCACCAAGTGAACCACTACTGAGCACAGTGAGGAAACAACGTTAACCATGTACGAAGCAGCTGGCGAAGGAACATGAGCAACACACAACGCCTAAAAATAGAACACGCTAGTCTAATTTCTGTGTTGAACTTCAAAATGTGTCCAATTGCGCGGAATTAGCCGACCAGACAGAAATAACTGAACCCCACCAACAGGCATCGTGATTTCGCCGAATGTCGCCATTCGAATGTTGGGGTGAAGGTGGTGTTGGTGGTGGTGTGTATGTGCACAAGTTTGACCGAGTGCTAACCTCGGCACAACCGCCTCACCACCATTCGCCACCCCGCCCCCCGAATATAGTGTGTGTGTACCCGTTTCGAACGGTGGGGGCACCAAGTTATAAAATAAACTTTCGGGCGATGATAACACACACACACAGACAGTGGCGACTTTGGCTTTTTTGATTACGAAAAAATAGGAAAAGATAACCAATTGCGAGCGGTTCATGGTGTTGACCAATTTCACACCACAGGCACCCGTCAACGTGCGTCAACAGTTCAATCGGCGCAATACGATCACTGTTGGCATGATGTGAAATAATAAAAGCGTGATTTGTTTGAAGTAGAAACAAGCATATCGCTATGTTAATCGGATCATTATAATGATATATGTATCACCCAGTCCCAAATCAAAGGTGTACCATGTAGCCCCATTTTGGTTTGATGTTGGTTTAGGGTTCGCAGCCCGGATTTTCATTTCAAAGAGTTGCCAACCCCCGCATCTTCGTTTTTCTTAATCTTTGGCAACTACTCCCCCGATGCTAAAGTGGTTCTAAACGGCGCGTGTACGCGGCGTATTATCGCACGTTGCCGACCAGTACCATTTCAGCTGGCGTTGAGTTTGGACATTCGGATTTGATTTGATTTTTAAGTTTAGACAAAGACGTCGCCACACCAATGACGCAAAACCTAATAATTTTGGTCAGCACTGCGAGCATGTGATGTGCAGTGTTACCCAGTGCATCAAGAGCGAGCGAATCATGCTCTCTTTGCTTGGATCCCCTTGCATGCCTTATGCAAACACGCACGTTCTCATAAACTCGTTATCCCGAAATGAGGTGAAAAGTCCAACGTAAAATTAACATTAGCATTTTTCGATTCAAATTACACCACACACACAGCTCACACGAGCATCACCACTACGACTTTTCAAAAACATAATTTAATTATCACTGATCTATATAATTCCGTCTAAATATCTCGATCGGCCACTTATTCCCTGCATTTTTCGAAAATGAAGAAGAAGAAGAAAAGCGAGGACAACATTTGAAGTGAATATTGAGGAAAAATTTCAAGTGCAACAAGTAGAGCTTAGTTTGTATGCTCAGCAAAAGCATCATCTTATTGAACGTGCAATCTCTAACAATGCATTCACGTTGCTCGCATAACTCGGGACTAGGCGTTTTTTATTAATGAAAAAAGTTCGAACATGGAAATTGTCGTAGTAGTATGGTGTGCGTGCGTGTGTGTGTGTGTGTCTTGGCCGACTAGGCCAATTCCACCCTAAACATAGCTTTGTGGTGGAAACATGGCGTGACGTCACCCTTAGGCGTTTTCAAAAGCAAACAAAAACAGGATGAAGTCCATTTTACACAAAGTTCGCCAGGTTCGTTACTGCTATTGCTGCCGGGTCTTCGTGTATACACAGATTTGGATCAGATACTTAAATTTAAGGCGACTGGCTCGCTCCAAATAGGCTTTAAGTTCTATTTTCTAGGCATGTTCGAGTCAGAGTGTGTGCTAGGGCGTTCTAAAAAGTCTAAACCGGTTTACATAATCTTCAAAGGCGACAG
>SCLD01091107.1:0-13024 GCA_004367895.1 Oikopleura longicauda | reverse complement strand
TTATTTTCGAAATCAATGTCGGAAAGATTCGGATCCGACATAGAACGACTCTGAAATAGAATGACGCCATCTTCAATCGATTCTGGGTCGATCTAGAAAATCATCGTTCCATTTCAGAATCGTTTTATATCGGATCCGACTCTTTCCGAGATTCATTTCAAAAGTAAAATGACTCGGGTCTGAACTACCCTTAACCCCCGGGTACGGTCGAACGCGGCCGATGTGATTTTTTTCAAACATATACGGTAAATGATTTACCCCATTTTTTCAAATACATCAGTTTGGTGACTCAGTCTGATTTCTGGAAAACTGAAGTTTTCAACCGAGCTGAGTTTTTAATCTTGCCATAGATTTTTGAATAAGGATTCGGCTACTTAACAGTCACATTATGAGCTGGCCATTTTCAACCAAAAAGCTCAAAAATCGATTTTCAAAATTCGAATTCAATTCCTTCGTAAAAATGAGCAATCAGTAATGGAAAAACAAGCAATAATATTAACGAGGCTGGAAATAGCATGAGCAGTGACAAGTGAAAATTTCCTTCTTCTGAACTAATTTATCAAAAGGCCGACCAAAAAAACTTAACAGTTACGTCATTTTTCGGAATTTTTTTGCCTAGAAACCGTTTTTTTGCTAATATTTTCAATTTTAGTTGAGCTAGTTAAAAATGACATGAGGGACTTCCCTTTAAATTTTAATAGCGAAATTTTTCGTGAATAAAAATTTCCGGAAATTTAATTTTAACCGGAAGTTGGACCGGAAGTGAGCCGGATATGATCACTTTTGATCATTTTGATGATAGTTTTAGAGTCAGGGAAATCTGACCCAGCTTTGGGTTTTAAAATACGGTGGGACTCAGACTTCCATATTTAGAAGTTACGTTTAATAATTGACACTCTTAAATCAGTAGAGCTAAAATGAGTCATCTTTACGTGATATAAATTCAAGTTACGTTTGAACATGGACACCTCAAAAGCAGTTGACCAAAATGAGTCAAAAAACTGCTTTTTGACGCATTGTTCAAACGTAACGGTTACAATTGTAGATAGAGATCGACCTGTATTGGAAACGATTTCCGCAGATTGATATTTGATAGCAAAATCATTTCGTTTTTAAGTATCGAAAGTCTTATCCTATCGGAATGTTTCCAATTTACGTTGTATTCAACCTCCGGAAATTGTTTCCTAGATACTTTTGTTGTTTCCAATATAATGAAATTGTTTGCAATGTACTTTGAGTGTTTCCAATCGATTTTCATGTTTTCAATCGTGTTTCCAATCGCGACGAACTCTAATAAGTCTTCATTTATTCTTACTCTGCAATGTTTGGACCAGAACAAACTGCTCGGTGGATGCTCTCGCTCACTTTTTGTATTTTGATTTCTTTTGTTATTTTGGAACCTCTGAAGATTTTATTAATTTCGCTATTAAATAGTATTCGGCGAGTGAAGCGAGATCCATGTGAATCTGATAATATTGTAGAATTTCCTCGTGTTGAAAAATCTGCCTCGTCAATCTCTTGCCAATCAAAATCGTGCAAAGTGTCACCGCCACAAGGTTTTGCTCTGGAGAAAGCCCGAGAAAACGCGCTCAAACTTCACCGGTGGAATAAGTTAAAGAAAAATGGATTAATATTCACCGTTATATTTGCCACTGTTGTAATTGCTATCTGTGATGAACACCTCAATGATGGGAACATCTTTAATAATGCTGTTATTTCTCGAGCCAAATACAGTCAAAATAGTTCAAAATCATCAGTTATGAAAGGCACTGAGGATTTTTATTCTTGGCTTGAGACTCAGGTAGGTTTTCAGTCAGATGTTTTATCAGCTCTCGGATCAAATCTCCAGAGAGTGACACCTTACTAACATCAATTTGAAATCCCTTTGAAGTGTGAGCCTCTTACAACTGGTTTACATCATTTGGGAGATTTGTATTTGGTTAGGAGTGAACCAACCCGATCGTATCCCCGGTGTTATTCGGGATATTTCAGCTCAGATATTGACTTCAAGTCTGGTTGTGGAGATATGGAAATAATCAGGTACAACTCTGATTTGTCGAGCCATTAACCAATAAAAAATTTAGATTAGGTAACAGAGAACAATGTCTTGAAGAAGTCGACCGCTTGGCTGTTCGGAACTGGTTCAATCAAGATGCCGAAAGAATTATTGCTTTTTCCACCATTTATGGTTCCTATGCTAATCGAGTTGGCGTTTCAGTTAAGGTTTTCAATATACTTTGATTAGCTGATTTAGTTCCAAGGTTGAGAAATTGTGAACCCGTTTTAGCCCTGACGTTTCGGCGCCTTGAACAAGGAATAAATTATTTTGCCGTTACCCAACATACTTATGCTGCATTTTTTCACAATTGGCTTCTAGCTGTCAAGTTTTCAGTCGTTTTACAAGTTATCCTTTTTTGTAAGTTTCCAAATCTAAATGTCTGGATTCAAAGTTAATCCGAAAACTACCGAAAATTTTGAGGAAATGCCGAAATTCAATGGATTTTTTTCTCGATTTTAGAGACGGGAGTTTCTAAGGTAGATAGGAGCCAAAAATCTATTTACGTTATGATTTAAGTGAATATGATTTATGACTGTGTAAGGCTGAAACGTAAAATAAATCGGGAAATGCGTGAAAACGAAGAAAACAGAACGTATTCGATCGTCAATCAAATTATTTTCATATTTCTTCAATTTTCAAGCTGCATTATTTATCTTTTACGTGAATTGAAAATGGAAAGCACCGTTGCTGTAAGTATATTGATCTTCAATTTTAACTGCGGTTAACCGTGTATATTATCTATCGAATTCGCAAAGATTGACATTTTATTTTTAGACATATAAAACTAACAGAAATGGAAGTAATTTTTATGGAGCTTGCCAACTCAGGGTGGGCTCTAATAAATGCGGAACTGTTTTAATGACGGTAAGTTACGTCGGCAGCTCATTCTGTGATTGGCTTAAACATCAGCGTTAAAGTCCTACTCAGTTATATATTTGTTTGTAATCTTTCAATGATATTGTTTATTTTAATGATGCGAACTACAGGGTTGTTACGATTTGTGAATGGATGGCACAATGCAAATAAATTTATTTCAACACTTGCTTCAAAAACTTTTCACTTAGGATCGAATTCAAAAAATCCATCTTAAATTCCTCCAATCTGCACGGTTCATGAACCGCAGACAACGGTGGACAAGGACACCGAAAATCCGGACAGCACTTTATCATCCTTGTCCGCCTGGTAAGACAGACACCGGACAGATTTTTTTTCCGCGAAATCCGGACAAATCCGGACAGTCGATAGACATCGGACAGACTTTTTTCGCGAAATCCGGACAAAATCCTGACAGTCGACAAACACCGGACAAGATTTTCCGTACAATCCGGACAAAAACGCGACAAGGACAGTGCTCTCCGCCGACGTCTGAGGTACCGGAATATGCTCTTTTTATTCAAAAATAAGCCATTTACCTACTACTTCTAATGACAATCGTGGCTCAAATGTGTCTCTTGGTGATAAACTCAGACCTGTATTCAACCTTTATCGGATCTATTGGCGGTTTAACATCTCAACTGCTGGCAACATCGGACTTACCAACACCATATTATCCACATTCAACACTAGTCATATTTGGTGCATTCTTTCTTATTGGTCGAATTTTCGCAAGAGGCATTAGTGCGTCGATTGCCAAAGAAGAATATCGCGATATAAAGATGAGTGAACGTCTACACTCAGCATATAGGACGAATGATTACGAACTTATTCCATTCGCTCTCAATCGTATCAGGTTCGTGAAACCGTTCGCTATCAGGTTATTCATATTCATACTTAGGATGTACTTGGGCTTGAAGAAACAAAAGAAAATTCGTCATAACGTTCGTTTTGAAGGTATGATAACACCACTATCACGTGGGTCATCATTTGCCGATGGATTCGATGATCTTGAAACCGATGGTCATTCTGAGTGGAATCATTCAATTTACACAGAGATTGATGATTTCCTTGTTTCTGATAGTGAATCTGCTGTGACCAAAATATCCGATAGCTCTGTATGGACAACCTCAAAACTTATTTCGGTTAACAATCAGGTCAATAATGGCCAAAATGGTCAAATTGAGCCGCTTCACATGGACTATATAATAATGAAATTGATAAATGACTCTTTGCCAAAGCTAGAGGCAAAAGTGAAACAACTGGAGTCTATTTATCGAGACGTCGATAGCATCAAAGAAAAATCGAATTTGTCTAATTCCACCCAAGGCTTAATCCAGGGTTCCGCATCCAATGCGCAAGTCAGTGGTGGCGCTAGTTCAACAAAACCTCTACCAATCAAAATGTCAAAGCGGGCTAAGAGTGAGCCAATCATAGGTAAGAGTTTATATTAATTCGTTTGCACCAAAGTTTATCTTGTCTTAGTTCGGAAAGATTCTCTATCAGGAAATATTTTTCCTGGCCTACGAAAATCTTCAACAGTGATGAGCTCTCCGAAATTGTCAATACCTTCTCTCGACAAGAAGCCACCTGAAGGAAAGACGGCATGGGAAGATCTCGACAATAAATTCAATAAAAGGGAATGATTCTCAAGAAATTATGATCCTATACAACATTTGAAACTTTCATTCTTTCTAACGAAAAACGCTTTTTCCTATAAAAATCACTTATCCTGAATCAGATTTCCTTTTGGGATTCCTGGTAATCACTAAAAGATCGATGCGCAGAAAAAGTTTAAATGACGAACAGTTCAAGAAATGAACTTGAAATATTTTACCTATTTTCCCGAAGTGAAAAGAAAAATTTAAAAATAAATTTTGCATTTATTTATAATTTCTTGGGGAAGTAGTGATTATTAATCAGTGATTAATATCTATGACTCATCACCAAACTTATCAGTCTCGCTGTCTTCCAGATCTGCAACGAGTGTCTTAAGCATTTCTTGCATTCTTATGAATGCATCTTCTCGGTAAAGAATTTCATCATTTGGTGTGATTAATCCACTGGCACCAAGAGCTTAATTCTCTGTCATTTTTGAGGCGAATCAATAATGAAATGTTGTCCAACTTACCCGTTAATTTCGGTACTTGGGATAATTTACCCAACGTTCCTGAATATAAAATCGAAAAAACTGCAAAAAGTTTAACTAACTGTAACATTTTTATATTTTGACGGTTTTCGACGGTTTATATTTTGAAAGTTTGCTGACTGCAGGCCACAATGCGGTGTGACATGCGGACACCCTAAGTATGCTTCAATGCTGTACTCAATGTGAATTATTAATTGTTAAAGTGTTATACAGTACAACTTATATATAAGTGTATTAAAAGTGTATAATATACAGTCTCTCATTTTTAAGCATTTTATAGTCCAAACACTGTTTATTTTCGGTTACAAATAACAATACGATTTTTTTTATACATCATTCGATTTCTAAAATCGACTCATCATTGACGCCCACTTGTCATCTATAAAATTGGTTTTGCTATAAATAGAAGGCGCGTTTTGAATTAAACGATATCGGGTAAAAGCGACGAGAAAGCTAGAATATACTAAACAAGGAATAACTTTCGAATTTGACCATTTGGTGGCGCCAGAAAGTTTGGAAATGCGCCCTCGTATTCGCACCACTATATTAGCTTAACCATTTCCTGAAGAGTAACTTCGTGGTTTTGTTTCAATATCGTCGGCAATCAATCGTTTTTGAAGTGACAATGAATTTGACGGGAAGAAAGAATTCTGTGATCTTGTAACGATGAAAAAAGCAGCAAACTGTTAATGTTTCCTAGCAAAAATTCATCTTATCAAACTTTACATGGCCATTTGAACTCAAAATCAACGTAAACCTTAGAATCATACTAAAATGGGGGTTTATAACGACTCCCATACAAATTGAGATCGATTTTCAACCAAATTTTTTTACCAAAAACCGTTACACATTGGATACCACTTTAGAAAGTTAGGTCCGTATCACATGTTTTCTCAGAAAAAAACATATTCCTGGAGTACTAAAAATAATTCCATTTTCAATTTCTGAATAACTTGATAAAATAATTTCTTTTTATAGTAGACTTTTAAGTGTCCGAATCTAGAACGTTAAGCAGAACTTTAAATTGAAGTCTTCAATCTTTTTAATATTCATCACAGTCTCATACACAGTATATAATATACTGTATAGTCCAGAGATCGGTGGGAAGTTTACCGACAGGCCTTCCGGACGGGGAAATATTGTTTGAAAACCCTGAATATTCCGGGAATAGGTTTATATCGGATAATTTATCAGATACCCATCCTTTCAAGGCATTCCCGTGGATTTGCATTCATTATTTCTCCATCGAAAAGGCCTGTTTGGAACCTTTCCACCGATATCTGGTAAAGTCTAGTGTTAATATACAAAGATAGAAGGCATTTTTTAATTTTTTTTTTTTTGAAAATTACAATAAAGTCCAAGACTTGGCCACTACGTTACACGATAATGGCCCATGTCAAGACTGTCTTGACTCATGAGCACTGTCCTCTTAAATTTCAAAGCTTAGATTTTGGAATCGGTTTGGTTAAATGAGCCTAAGACCTAGTTTTTGTCAAAATCGGAGAAAGTGGAAATAATCGACTGGGACAGCCTAAGAACACCCTTAACAAAAAAAAATATTAATTTCTGAGTGATTTTTCTACAAAACTCTCGGATAACATATTCGGAGTAAGGATACAAAAACTGGTTCAAATGAAGCCTTATAATAAAGTGGGGTGCGTGTTCCAGATTGTCATTTGACCCGAATTCGGCATGGGCAAGTATAGAGCCGACGACCATCGGGAAGGCGCACCTCACTTTATAAATTCTCGAATTTTTTACAAAAACATGTTTATCAGCCAGAATCAAATGACAGAAAATTAATCAATATCAGGATCGGGATTTCCTCCAGTCACACCTCCAGTGGGCATCGTTATTGCAATTTCATATACTGGTGGTAGATCACATGCAGCTTCAGATGGTAATTTTCTGATAGTTTTCATCGGATGAAAATTTTGGAATCCGATATTATGAAATCTCAAATAGACCATAGCACCAGCAGATAAAATTATAATAAAACAGCACACCGGTACGAATGCAACTAGCATAACACCTAAATAAAGCATGCCTGCAATCATGCCCATCACAAAGTCTGAAAATTAAAAGTCAAGGCAAAGTAATTATGCCGAAGTTGCGGCCATGGCTAGTTACCTAAATCGCCAGGTGCTGGACATTTAAAGTTGAACATATAAATTGATTTCTCTGCATTCCAACGGCTTCCTTGAGCTATCCAATCCTGATATGTATCATTTACTGTGGAGGTTTTCTTTTTTTCTGATTCGCATGTAGAGTAGAGATGCGGAAGTTTCATATTCACTCCTTGTAACGTTAACCATTAAAACCTTGCCCTGAGTCGCAACAAAAATTAGTTTCATTATCATACAAGCAATATAAAGTCAAATTAGATGTTACGTTTGAATAAGATATAAGATCTTTAAGATATTTTACTTTGTTATATGATCGGGCCGCAGATGTGGGTCAGCATTTTTTACCATCCCAAAGAACCGATTTTAGTTGAATGACCGTCAACTTTGACTCATGGCCACCCAAACAGAGGATTAAACGTGAACCGAGAAGGGATTCACACAATCATATCTAGAGTTCTCTTCGTTGGAAAAAAAACTTCAACTTCTCCTAAAATCTATCAAATCGGATCATACTAGCTAGTACCGATTCAAAGCGAACCAGTGTTCTTCCGATCATAGTATTTCACTACGACATCAAATATATTTCCTGATATTGGTGAGTCGAAAATCACTGATTCCGATTTCGCTTTTGCTAATGATAAAACACTGATCATGAAGAATATCATTTTAACAATAAGCCTATCACTTTAAATGCAATAAACATAGGTGAAACATTCTAATAAAATTACTTCTAGAATTAAAATATTTGAAAATTCTTCATTTGAAGTAGTTATTGCCTTAGGGTTTTACTCCTCCATCCATCTTTCATTCCGATTCGTTCTCATTCGTGGTCGTGTTTGTATGATCTGAAATTTCTAGTTTCTTTATCCCTGCATCGTATTGAATTGTAAGTCCTTAACGTGGGTTGCATCAATACATAACCCTGCCCCAAACCCCTATGGTATTAAAAAAATTACAAATTACTAATAAATAAAATAAAAAAAGTAATTGAATTAGTATTTGATGGAAACAGAGGAACCAGAAGTGAGTTTATCGAATGCATTACGAAGACTTATTCAAAAACGTTTTTCCGAGCGGGTTCAAAATCCCGACCCAACACTTGATGAAGTAAAAAGTTTAAACAATTTGGGTAAAAGAATAAGGAGCTTTGAATTGAAAGAAAAAGAGTCGAAATCTCAACGTGATACCGGGGAACGCACAGACTTATCGGAACCAGATATTGAACCAGAACATAATGAATCAGAAGACGAACATGTTCTTGCTCGTGTTTGCCAAACGGGTGAGTCAAGGCATATTTAAGGAACTGGTGATAAATTTAATGAATATAACTTATGTTACATAAGATATTTTACATTTATACAGGTCGATCCTCATCTCTAAACGTAACCGTTACGATTCAAAATTGCGTCAAAAAGACATTTTTGAAGTCATTTTGAACTCATTTTTGAGTTAATCTAAAACTAAAATATCTATTTCAGAAAGAGAAGACTTTGGCGATTTAGAAATGGAAGTGAGATCATTATCTGGATCAGAATCGATTCTATCCCTTGATCTAAATGGTAACTCTTACGCTTCCAGGTAACAATCAATGAGTTTTTAAAAAGTTTTAAATGATAACCAAACGGTCCAAATGGGGTGGTTAGTTTTTTTATAGCTAATTGAAAGCGTCAAGTCTTATGGAATCTTGATATGGCTAGCGTATCCTTTAACAGAGATAATCTACAGCTAATTCGATGCTTTATTGACAGTCTTGTTCCGATTTTTTTCGAGGTACTAGAAAATTAGATATTAACAAAGCGGCTACTAGCAATTTTATCAGTCAGTTTAGCAGCTGCAAACAAGAACAGTAGTATGTAAATAGTATAAATAGTCACCCATGGGTATTTCAAGAAAAGATCCAAGAGAGGGTAGGGTGAGGTACCAAAATGCGGACTTTGTGTTTAAAAAAAATGCGGACTTCTTGTTTAAAAAAATGCGGACCGTGTTTAAAAAAATGCGGACTTGTTTAAAATAATGCGGACCGTGTTTAAAAAAATGCGGACCTTTCTTGTTTAAAATAATGCGGACCGTCAAATCGTAGAAAATTGTCTCGTCCTAGATTGAAATATTTAAACCCAAGACCAGCCTCTACGGACGGAGCCAAAAAATGTATGCCCTTAAAACCCTAACCCAAAACCCTTTGACTCAACATCGGCCGCTTTGACATCGGCCGCTTTGACATCGGCTGCTTTGACTCAACATCGGCCGCTTTAGCCCAACATCGGCCGCTTTCGACCGTACCCCATCAGTGACTCAACACCCTTAAAATCTGAAAATTTGGTCTACAGTACAGTCGTTTTTAGTCTTTTTTTCAATCTCAAATAAATGACAAAAAAACCAAAAAATCGCCATCCCTACCCTCATCGACCAAAACAGACTGCGATCTAATGATTTCGACCAAAACTATCTAGCGGACCATGATTCTGACCCTTATAAACCAAAACAGAACACGGACCAATGATTTGGACCAAAATCGACTGAGCTGGTCGTGAACTAATAATTTGGACCGAAAACACCAAAACGGACCATGAACAAATGATTTGGACAAAAACCACCAAAAAACTCTCAAAGAGAGAGTAAGTTGGACAATTTTTTGAAAGTCAAATTGGCAATTTCGTCATCACCGATGACGTCTTTGGATTCTCGAACACAAAAATGAAAACTACTATATTTCTAGTACTTTATTTCTATTATATCAAAATTCCCCGAAATCGCTGGTCAGGGTATCCATCAAGTCTAAAGAGATATAGTCGTCATATTAGTTGTTCGAATTTCTAATAGTCCGCATTTTTTTAAAATTTGTTTAAGATCCTCTCTTGGATCTTTTCTTGAAATTCCTTTGGATGACTTTTTATACTATTTACATACTACTAAGAACTGTCCACCAAATTCTCAAACATGCTGGTGAAAGTAAATTACGTGATTATTCATTACGGTATTCACGATGATCAATTTGAATTTGCACCTAATTAACGTAGTATAGTCTATAGAGCTCGAATCCCTAAAAAATGCGCTCAAAAAAGCCCTCATTTTTGAAAAACGATGTAAATATCACCTAGTATCCGAAATTAATGGTTGTGTATCTGAAAAAACAAATTTTTAAGTGATGATTCCTTGAGTGACTCTGAAATAATGGGATCCAATCATATTATAACATCCTCGTCACGGAAATCAAGCTACTATCAGCCACTACAGCAGCCTCAATCATTACAACATCATAATCAGCACAACAGGAGCTTCGTTGAATCAGATTACAATTATCACACGACTGTCTCGCCTTCTGAAATATTTGAAAATGAAATAATTCTTCATCGTTCTGTATCAAGTAATCAGCAACCGACTCATGTTCCAAAAGATGGATTTTCCAGAACAGTTTTATTTGGTCCAAGTCCGATGATCAAAATTGGAAATCCTAAGCCGATGATTCGGCAAGAATCAACTTATTCGGAACAACCTAGCATGGGTAATAATAATAACTCTTGATACTCTTAACTTTAAGTTGTATCCAAGTGCCCAATATAATTCCAGTTTCTTGAACCATATAATATAGGAATTTTCAGAAAAGTTTCAATCTATTCTACAGGATTTTCATTTTTAGCGGTATCGGTTACTCCGACAGAAGTCCAGCATCAAATTCAAATGGCCATGCCAAGAGTACCGAAATATTCTCCACCACCAATTCCAATGCCGCATTCAGAGCGAACAATTTATATTCATGCAGAAACAGAGACAGCAGAATTCAAGCCCAAGGATGATAAAGTCATTGAAATTTCGGGTAAAAGAATTGTTATATCAGCACTGGCACAACAAGAAATCGAAAATGCCGCGAAAGGTCTCACTGGATTCGATGCTTCATCTGACACTCTAAATGCACAGGTAAGCAGCTAACCATAAACTCTTATTCATTTTTCGATTCATTGTACGAATTGCGAAACTTTAGGCGGGAGCTCATGGAAAACTAATCCCTAAACCATTGCCACCTGGTGGAGAACTTGCTGCCGTTTGGGCTTCTAAATTGAATCAACCAATGGGATCCGTTCAAGAATACAATGATTCTTTGGCCGAATCTTATGGAAAAATTACGGATCAGATCGACGGCGTAGATTCACTCAAACCTAAGAATAAAACACTTGTCAAGTTGAAGGAATGTGCGATATCAGACTAGACAGCAGAGAAGTTCGGACACGCGTCCCATAGTTGTCCGAGTCCGAAATCATGTCTTTGCCCATGCCCGGGTCCGGGTCCGTGATAAAGAGTCGGGGTCCGTGATAAAGAGTCGAAACTTTTATTTTTGAAAAATAGGGCATCCCGCGTGGCACCCCTCATCGGACGGCTGTACGCAAATGGGAGAATAAATAGTTATCACAACAGGACACTGGCAATTACACGGTCAAGTACACATCAAGTAAGTTCAAAGGACTAAATTATCCAAAAAAATGACTATGACCGTGAACTATCATTTAATGAATTATTGATAGTTAAATGTCAGTAACTTAAGTTCTAATTGCTCAATTCAAACGATCGAACTATCATTTAAAAGCTCTCGATCTCGGGAAAACGATTCTGCCAATAACTTTTTTATTGAGTAATGGCTGTTTCTCCAGAAATAGTATTTTCGACCAAAAAAAGAATTGCTCTATGATATCTGGACACATCATGTCAGTAGTATAGTCATCCTGGATCTTTTGGTCTGAAAACTACGCCCCTAGCGGCGGCGCCATATATGACGTCACATGATACCATGGTACCATGACTATGACGTCACACGCCAATGACGTCATATAATAATGACGTCACATGCAAATGACGTCACTTGGTAATGACGTCACATGCCTATGACGTCACCTGACGTCATGATATCATGGTACCATATCATGTTTTTTTATATGACGTCATATACAAAGGATACCATGGTACCATGGTATATGACGTTCAATCAAAAAATGATATGGCACCATGGTACCATGGTATCACAGTGACGTCATCGATTCCGCTGAGTAGTTTCAGACCAAAAGCTCCAGGATGACTATAACAATTTTTATTAGTCAAAATGATTAATCGTTCTATCAAATAACAGTAAAGGTAATTTGACACCTCCTAACAAATCGATCGTAGCATCAAGATTTATAAAAAATCTTTTTTTCATGTTTTCTCTATTTTAATTTCTCTCGACTGAATGATGAATAAAGCTGACAAGCGGATATATTTCTCGGCTAGTAGGTTGTAAATTCGATCCCATAACAAATCAACCTACTCTTAGATTAGAAAGCTTATCATATTTCAATAATCAGTGGTAATTGGATATGTCAATTGATCTCAAAACAAAACATTGAGTTCTCATGACACTAGCGGGGGGTTCCACTCAAATCTCAACACAGTTGTAATCGAACACGTTATTTGATCTCAAAATAAATCTATAGGTTCTCATGGTACCGTTGTATCAGCGGGGCTCATTCAATAATCTATAAACACTTATTTTAACTCAAACACATCTAAAGGTTTTCAAGATACCATGGTATTCAAACACAGCTATAGGTTCTCATGATACCATAGTACCATGGTATCAGCGGAGCTCATTCAATCATCTATCAATAGTTCTTTCATTTCAAACACATCTAAAGGTTTCCAAGATACCATGGTACCATGGTATTCAAACACAGCTATAGGTTCACAAGATATCATGGTACCATGGTGCCATATCATTTTTTTGATTGAAAGTCATATACCATGGTACCATGGTATCCTTTGTATATGACGTCATATCAAAAATCATGATAT
>SCLD01091096.1:0-13026 GCA_004367895.1 Oikopleura longicauda | reverse complement strand
GTTGAGATCTGTATCTGTAACCTTTTCTAAACTGTATAATATAGGAAATTATTAGCCATAAACTCGCGTTTCTATCGGCAAGGCATCACTATTAATACGTGGTGACTTTCGTGTGAAAACGAAGAACCCAGTTCCCAAGAAGAAGAAATTCGGGTGCGAGAAAGAAGATGGCCGAAGATGAAAAGAAATTATATGAAGAAATCAACCTTATGGAACTCAGCGAAGAAAAACGAGCAGAACAAATACATAAACATGTACTGGCTGGAACAGCATTTCGATTGCCACAAACATCATCGATTCCAGACTACTTATTGAAAAACTGGACAAGTGGTTTTTTAGCAACACTACAAGAAGATGAATTAGAAAAAGTGAAGACTTTCAGAATCATGTGGGACATTGATGAAGAAGTTGGAACGAATATTGCATTATATGGAATACCAAAGAATATCGATCAAGTAGTAAAAATGATGAAGATGAAAAAATTTCTAAAAGAAGAAATAGTAGTTCGAGACGGAGAAGGAAAACCGACAGAAGTTTCCGACGACATCTGGTTGAAAGTTCAAGCATTAAGTAGTAAAACGTACAGAATCAAGAAAGAAGAATACATCGACAACGGAGGTGCAACCAAATTCCGAGATCCATCTAAAGCAGATTATCGAAGAATTATTGATGGAATCATAAATTACATATCTGGCGGATTTTACGAAAGCGAAGCGTCAAAAGAAAATACAGCTGGAATGGAAGCCGAATTATTTTTCGAAGATAGTAGTAACTCAGTGAAAGCGATGAGAAAATTTCAGCAAATGGGATGTAAATGGTTGACGCCAGATATGCAAGACAGATTTCTGCAAGGAGATTATAAAAGTTACGATTGCGTAACCAGAGCGATAAAAAGAAGATATGGCAAGAGTAAGCACCAAGAAACAATGATGGACACCTTCAAGAAAATCGAAGACGCGATAAAAGAAGACATACCGATGGAATTCAAAATGGGAAATTTGAAAGCGATCATCCGTAAACTGTTCATAACCAAAGAAAAAGATTTTCCTGTATGCCGAGACTTCCCAGGAGATCGATGTATACAAAAATATCCAGAAGAATGGAATCCGATAATCAACACATTAGTAGAATTTATAATCATCAAAGAAGAAATACCACTTGGAAAAAGAGAAGAAATCCAAAAAGAATATTACAACAAAATTCCAGGTACTCCAACCTACAAAGCCTGGCACGAAAATAGATTGGAACTATATAAAATTTTGGACGATTTCAAAGCTCGAAAGAAATCGATCAATGCAATTGAAAAAGTCAATTATAGTAGTACTACTGCTGAAAAAGAAGATGATGATGATGACGAAATATTCTATGACGATAATAATATTGCATGGGTAAAACAAGGAAATCGACGCGGTCGAGGACGAGGCCGAGGTCGAGGAAGAAATCAATTTAGTAGTAGAGGACGATATAACAATGGATATCAAAATAATGGTGCATACAACAGTATTAACCAGAATAGTAGTAATGGAAATCAAAATTGGAGACGAAACAATAATGATAATCGACCACGTGGCCAACGCTTAGCCGAGAAGATATGTTGGCACTGTACAAAACATTCGGGGTCGAAACGATTTCACAAACCACCATATGGAGGTGGAGAAAATTGTCCATACGGCCCAAATGGACAGAAAAGAAATGGAAAGCGATTTATCGGATGGATTGATGGTGTGAAAGTAAATGAGGTTGACGACGTAGAAAATTATTTGGAACCAGAAGAATTCGAAGAAGAAGAAGAAGAAGCAATCGAAGCAATTTACGGAAATGAACTACTGGACAGAGCATTGAGAGAAAGCTGGCAACCCTGACTATCCCAAGATAACAAAATAGAAAGTAGTATGATAAGAAGAAAAGAAAATTTAGTAGTCAATCAAATATGTCAAACCGACGAAAATGAATATAAACCCATTATAAAATGCATATTTGGAAATGGGAAAGTCGATAATGGTACAATTCTGGTAGACACCGGAGCGGCGATATCAATGGTAAATTCAGTAGTCTTAAATTATGCGAAATATGAAATTGCCGGACCTAGAACTCAAACATATACTGGAGCAGGTGGAGCAAATTTGCCACTGGGTAAAAATCTGGTAAATATTGCCGTCAATATAAGAAATAAAGGAATGTTAGTAGTAAAAAATGTAGTAGTATGCCACAGTAAAAAGCAGACCAAAACAATGCTATTGGGAGGTCCCCAAATAATGGAATTCGGTATGCTTTTAAACTACAAATCAGGAATGATGCATTTCAATTATGGACTACTAGCGGGAAAAGGTATTCAAATGAAAAAGATAGAAAGAGGAAAAGTAGTTGGAAGTATGCAAGAAATATTCCAAAATATGATAACGATGATTGAAGACGAAGAAATAGAGCAAAAACACGATTCCAGTACGAAATTCAAAAGAAATACCAACGAAAATGGATATGACATCGATTCTGATGTTCCGGAAGTAGGAGATGAATGCATATGGACCAACAACGAATGTCAAGGATGTGATAGATGTATAAACCAGGAATTGAGTAAACTAATTGAAATCGAAAATGATATGCCACCAATATCGGATAATCCCAATGCGGATAATCGATCGATAATGATGGCATATATAGAACGATTAAGACAGCGAGAAAGAACAAAATTTACTCATAACGAAGTTACAATAGACAAAGAATTTAGTAGTAAAGATCCAGAGTTGACAGAGGCAATAAAGTTACTACTAGAACGACATAAACAGGTTTTTGCAGGAGATATAGGATGTTTAGGACCTGAATATGAGGTAAATGGTAGAATGGTCGGTAAAACGTCACATCAAAGGCCAGGACATAACGATCTAGAAGGTAATATTTTAATAGCTGCACTTAAACAGTTATCGAGGTTAATTGCGAATGGAGTATTAGTAGCCGTTAAAGATGCAAATATAACACCCATAAATCAGCTAATGCTCTTACCAGTCAAGAAAAAGGATGACGACGGGAAAGTTCTAGAAGTCTTAAGTGCATTAAGAATAGTAGTCGACAGTAGACCAGCAAACGGTCAAACTTTGTTTAGTGGTACACAAACGGACAACCTTAATGATGCATTAAGTTTTGCAACAAAAATGAGTAGTAGTCCGTATGCTGTAAAAGCCGATATAGCAGATGCATATTATGTAATACCACTAGCAAAAGAATTATGGCCATATTTTTGTATTAACATACCACTACTAGGAAACTACTGTTTCGTAAGAGTGCCCCAAGGTTGGGCACCAGCAGCGCAGATATGCCAAGAAGTCATGTCCAAGTTATTTTTTCCATTATGGAAAAATTTAAGAAAATACATGGACGATGTAGCATTAGCAGTTGAAAATAAAGATTCTAACAGTAGAGAATTATTTTTAAAGAAATTCGATCAATTCTTAAAAATCTGTAAACGAAGTGGTCTAAGATTGAAAGGCAAAAAGATGTTCATAGGATCGAAAAAGTTCAATTATTTGGGTTTTAGAGTAGAAAATGGAAAATTAAAACCCAGTCCACATTATGTATTAAAGCTTAAAGAGGTTAAATGGGAGGATTTAACCACAAAAGGTAAACTACTCTCATTTATAATGTCGATAAGATATCTGGCGCGCTTTCAACATAAAAGCACAGACATCTTATATATTCTAAATCAAGCAGCAAAAGGAGACAATAAAGAAAAAGTAGTTTGGACTGACGAACTCAAAAAGGAATTTCAAAGAGTAAAATTGGCGCTAGACGAATTAAGCGAACTTTATCCATTTAACAGTGATTTAGAAACTGTAGTAGTTGTTGACACAAGCAAGACCGCCACCGGTGGGTTTGTGTATCAAAACGGAGAAGAAGGACCACAATTAGTCGCGTTCTACAGTCGAACGCGAAGAGATAAAGAAAGAAAAATACCAATCTCATCATGCCATATGGAAATGTTGGGATTGAAATGTTTAATCTGGGCACTACTACCTATGCTTAAACAAGCGAAGCTGCCAATAACAGTAGTTACAGATAGTAGAGCCGTAGTTAAAGTATTTGACAAATTTCGTCGTCAAGAATTGCCGTCACATGACATAGTATTAAATAATGCACTATACGCGATAATAAGTGTATTAGTAGTAAACGTAGTCCATGCGAAAAATAATAACATAAATTTAAGATTCGCAGACGATCTGTCAAGATTAGGACTACTCAAAACTGCGGAAACTTGTGAAGGCAAACCGAAATGCTCAATATGTGCAGCTGCCGATCCAGATAACGAAGAACGTGGAGCATTTATCAATGCAATCAATGATTCAATAGGATTTGGAACACAAAGTAGTAATATATTTGAAAACGATGGAATGGATTTAAATGAAACTAAATCAGATAAACTACTGTTCCAACCAAAAGTTTTAACACTCGATGAACACACAGGGGTAAATCATATTGATAAGAAAGAAAAACTCGAAGAATTAATGAATAACGAACAAAAACCTATAAATTTACAGGACCAAGTAGTCGATTTAAGAATGTTGAAAAGAGGATTGAAAGCTGGAATAGTCAGTTATCCACTTAAGCAACAAAGATTACAAACACTACTTGTCACAAGAAATGCAGAATTAATTAATGGAGTGATTTGGATCGATAAAGTAATCGACGGAGTAGTTCATAGAGTAGTACCAGTTCCAAATTCCGCAGCACAAATAGTAATAAATGCCGTCCACAATACAGTCGGACACACATCAGCAACTCAAATCGCAAAACAGGTCAGTAGAAATTTTCAATTCGAAAAAATAAGGGACCACGTGAAAGAATTCACAGACAGATGCGCAAAATGTGTCCTACACCGCGGTGGAGGTAAATACGAAAAAGAGAAAATGAAAGCAACCCCTATGCCGACAAAAATGCACCAGATAATATTAGTAGATGAAATTATGCGAAATTTTCGCGATACGAACATCAAAATGTTAGTCGCGATGGAAGCAGTATCAGGATTTTTAGTAGTCATAATTTATGACGGAGCCATGAATGGATCAAAATTCGTACAACTACTGACACAAATAAGAGTATGTTTGAGTCCAAATCAAATGAGTAGTACCACAATGACAGTCAGATGCGATAAAGCATCATGGCACGTGGGACATGAAGTACAGGCAGCATTAGCGATGCAAAATATAGAGATCACTGTACATCAATCGACAACAATGTCGAAAAATATAATCCCTGAATTAGATGTACGAATAAAGGTATATTCCCAATACCTCGTACAGCTAATTGAAAGTAGTTCATACCCACTTGAAGTATGCTGCCATATAGCGGCAGCCAAATGTAATAATAGTGTAAGCCAGACCGGATATACACCGGCCGAAATGTTTATTGGCAGAGGATGGAGAAATGGCGAACAGATTGTTATTGATGCAAAAGCTATTATAGAAGAAATACGAAAGAAACGAGAAGATCAAAGAACCTACAAGGACAGGAAGAAACTGGAATCGAAAATGAAGAACGAGATGAAGATGAGACCATACAAAGTCGACGAACTTAATTCAACATTACGAAGAAAACCAGAATTAACAAAAATGAAAATAAAGGACATAGTAGTATTAAATGAAAATTTTAATAAAAATGAACCGAGATACAAATATACAGTAGTTAAAATAGATTTTAAGAAACAATTAGCACTACTTAAAAGAGTAACAGGCATGGATGCAAATGACCCAAAGCCACAATGGATCTGTTTTTCAAAAATTTACAAAATAATAAAAGAAAATGATTACGATTCAATAAATAATATACAATGGATAAAAAGACAAGAAAATAGTATCAGCGATATTCCAGAATGGAATACGCCACTACTAAGTTTTCTTCTAAAAGCAAATGCAGCAGCAGAACATACACATATTTACAGAAACACCGAAGATGAGATAACTGAAATGTTACCGAAGAACATTGAAATCGAAGAACAATATGTGAAAATTGAATCAGCACCAGTAATGACCAAAGTTGAAGTCGACGATTGGGAATTCGAACTACTACCCCCAGAGTAGTAAAAATCGTCTAAAACGGTTAAATTTCTTGGTCGGAACCGTATTGAGCTTCCATTGAGTCGTTTGAACCAACACTTGACGCCATTGACCAATATCCAGACGAGTAACTATCGAAAGAGTCTGGTTCGTTTAAAGGATCCATGTTGTTGTTAAATTTGAATTAAGTAGTCTCGATAAAATACGACTCAACGTATTTAAAAGTTTTTCTTGAAAATTTTTAGTTTTTACTACTAAAACTACTAAACTACTAAGTTATTTTAAATTGATGATAATGAAAAGTAGAAAAGGGTTTATATACAAAACGTTGGCCACGCGAGGTCCAACACAAGTAGTTAAAAACATATGTGCCGATACGCTTGAGTACAAAACCAGCTGGACACAATAAGACACAATCTGCAAATCAAACAAGATTAAATCAACAATTGACGTCAAACGTAACCAATAAAAATCAGCCAAGCGAATGACGTCAAATGAATTAAAATTTTAAAATTTTATTTTTTTTCGGTCTTATCAGTGAACTAATAATTTAAGTGGGCTAAGGGTAACTGAGGTCGAAAAGGTCAATACTAAATTGGTCTAGAAAAAGTCAAATGAGGTCAAATAAGGTCAAAAAGTAGTCAGAAGGAATAATAAATGTCAAGAAGACGATTTCGGAGACGGTCCGTTAGAAGATCTTCTTGATGCATTCGATTGATCCAAGAATCCATCCAATCATCACTCCCAAAATGAGATGAGTCATCGTCAAGATTAGAGTGATCCACTCGGTATTGATGAAGCTAAAATAGTAGTGTAAATAAAATAATATAAATAATCATAAAGTAGTATAATTAATAATTATCACGAATATAATCGTAAAAACGCTGACTCACCAAAGCAGGGACTACTGAAAACAAATGATGAGGATGGCCAACTGTAGCATCTTCATCAGAAGCAGCAGCCAATCTACGACTGCGATATCGGTGAACTTCCTGTGATTTCACCTCTTTGAAAATGAAGAATAAACCGGCTAGAAATAAGGAATTTAAAATAATAAAATAAGAAATAAAAAGTAGTACCTGCTATTGATCGACAAGTCATCGGGTGGAGAGCATCAAAGTGAAAACCAACTTCACCTCGACGGTCAATCCGGAATGGAGCAACTTGAGGACGAGGACCACCGCGCACTACTCTATCATATAATCCACGAGTACTTCCGTGTTGGGATGGAAAGATGATACTGTAGTAGGCATCATACTCGTGGAAAAGTTCACGACGCGAAATGTCAGCGTCGAAAGGAGAAGATTCAATTATGGCCATTATTAAATCCTAAAATTTAAGTAGTTCAAAAAGCCAAATTGAATCTTAATAAAAAGAGTACCTGTAATAAAGCGCGACGAGGGTTGACCTGACCAATACGACCGTTAGCACCTTCAAGGCGACCATATCGAGCACCAAGGTAAACGAAAAGTCGAAGTCGACAACCGCGAAAGTCCAGAGCTGGAAATAATTAAGTAGTTAAAATAATTAATAAAAGTAGTAAAGTAAAAATAAAAACATAAAATATATAAAATAATAAAGACTTACTACGAAGATGATTCCCAGCGGGTAACGGAGACAGATCAGAATATTCTACGTCACCGAATGACGTAAGAACATCTTCATGATGCCCATCAAGCAACTTGAACTGCCCCACCAAAGCCAAACCAAAAGACGAAACTGTGTACATGGGATTGGTCATACTCAAATCGATCTGATCCAGACGACATTCGAGACAACCAGCACAATCCACCATAGGGGCATTAGGACAAACTACTGCGAACATGTCCCGACGAGGACAGAGTCGGGACGGATCATCATTCCGAAGAATGAGATAAACTACTTTGGACGACTCCAAACTAGAAAATAGTGATTTAGGAATAAAAGTAGATGTGTTTAGCCTAAGAACCATAAATCATAAAACATGACCCAGTAGTAAATATGTTTAGCCTAAGAACCATAAATAAACCGATCAGCGTCATTTAAACTAAAACTCACGCAAATTCAGCAGTAGATAATTTTGCCAAGTGAGAACAATAGCCAAAACGATGATCGCCATCACGAACATGTTGAACCCAATGAGAAGGGGGGAGGTAGTATTCATCATAACGGATGGGAACCAGACGATTTTCGTGACCATTCACAATAATATTAGTAGTCTAAATTGAGAATGAAAATAAAAATTATGAAGAAGTTGAAGAATTTGAAGCTTACCCGAGAAATTTGCACGAAGAAAGGGCCCCAGTTCAAACCATAACGATCAGACCAGTAGCTCTCCAATAGACGATCTTCACGTTCAGGCCACTGAGCTAAAATTAAAAGTAGTAAAATTTCAAATTTTTGTTAGTGGAAATATTATTCCAATTTTTAAAAAGTAGTCAAAATTTCAATTTTCAAAAGCCCACCATTACCTCCCCAAGTATTTGAAATATACTTACTGCAAAATCGATGATAATCGTCATTGTGCTGACGACGAACTACTGTAGTACCAGATGTACGATCGGAACGAGCAAGTTGAGGAAGAATGTTCGATGGAACATTCTCAGGAGGCACCAAAGGACGAGAATGAAACGATAATTCGGCCCGCCCATCGGATGACCGTTTATAATCGTTCCATTCATGATAAGCACGGGCGCATCGTTGCCTAAAATAGAATTAATGGATAATCCGAAAAACGAAAAAGTAGTACTCACTGACAAATAAGCGCCACCTCCTGACGTTCCAAAGCCAAATATTCTGCATCAGACATCCGCCCACGAGGACGTCGTAAACGGGGTTCCGGAATCGATCGAAGGAAATCAGTCAATCTCGACAAAGGAGTAGTATTTTGCCGATGATCCGGAAGCCACACAAGATTAGATAAAGCTGGATAATCCGGTACAGTAGTTGGAAAACCAGGAATGACGATCACCGGCTCAACAACTTGAGCATCTTCAACCATTTCAACATCCGCAGCATCAACATCGACTTGAATAGCGTCATCACCACCATCATCAACACCAACATCAGCAACAACAGGATCAGCAACTACTGGCTCAACTGAGACACCATCCTGACAAGACGAACAAGAATGATATTCTTCTTCATCAGAAGAAGCCCCAGATAAAGAATCCAGGTCGGAATGAGAACAAATAAAGTTCTCATTATTTAATTGCAGAGTAGTTATACGCAAAATTTGGTTTAGTAAAAATAGAAAATAACTAACTACTAAAATAATACAAAACCGAACCTGAAAGCAATCAAATGAAGGCAAACGTTCGCCGTTATAGTCCCATATTTCCCAGTTGACATTAGGAAGATCAAGTAGTCGACCAATAACCTGTGGACGACATCGAAAGATATGACCTTTCGTAACAAATTCAGAAGCGCCTTTGTACGAAAGCTCGAAATTGGCATAAACATTGGGATCGTCGACAACATGAATGACACCTGTAAATGTTCTAAATAAAATCAGTAGTAATTAAAATAACATATATAAGATCAAAGTAGAAAATAAAAATTTAGAAATTTAGAACATTTCCTGTGTGAATAGAATCAGTACGATCATCCAAAAGCATAGTCTCCAAGTCACTTCGGACATTTTGAGTATAAGCATGAAGACCAATGCAAGTAGTCGAATGAGACTGTTGAGAAATCGAAGCCAATTTGATTCGGCAGCGCAATTCCAACCAAACGGGAAAACGACGAACTACTGATGGAGAACCAGTTACAGCACCAACAATAGGAGCGGTAACAACAGTAACTGAAGACGACGAAGAAGAAGCAGTAGAAACGTCAGATGAAGATGAACCACCAACAGTAGTCGGTTCAGCTGCAGCCCAATCAGTCATACTAAGTTCATCTTCACCATCACCAGCATAGCAAATGACATCACCAGGACTACCTTCAGCATCTATCATCGCCTTAAAATATTAAATATTGAAAATCAGATTGATTTGTATAAACCATAAAGTAGTTTAGACCCAAAGCTAAGGTATTTACCAAGTCAGAAGAATCCTCTTCAACTACTAAAGTGAATTTATTGGTGCGAAGCGATTGGCGACCGAAATCACGATAGCGACGATAACCAAATATACCAGGAGGACGTTTTCCACGTCCAAAAGATTTCTTGAAAGAGTTTTTAAGGACGGGAGGAGCTGAATGAGAGCGTTCAAGAGCGCCAAAAATTCCGAATCTCCGAGACACCGACATGCTCTCAGGTTCATAAATAGGAACCTCAGAGTACAAAGTAGTAAATGAAGGGCGTGTGTCCAAAAGCACCGAATTGGAAAGCTTTTTACGCCGAATAAAGCCACCAGACCGAACTCGTATCTCTATTTGCACCATAACGAACTACTAAAATCTCTGCGAAAGTCAGAATCCAACTGTATAGATTAGAATTTTCTTTTTTTTATAAATAGAATGAAAGATTTCGACAATACAGAGCCTTTAGTAGTCCGTGAAAAATTCACGAATTTTATTCATGAAATGAGGTGTCACGAGAAATGAATAAGCACTATGGAAAATTCCATAAAATTCAACAGTAGTTTTACGTTAACTACTGTGAAAATTATGGTAAATAAATAAAATTTACCTTTTATCAAGACGGGAGATCAGAGCGCTCGTAACTAAATACACAATTATGTGTATTAAAGAAAAGGAAACTATGCTGAACGATTATTGGTCAGAACGCCCACACACACGTGAAAAGGCGGAATCTGATTCGTTGATCCAAAATGAGCGAAAACCAAGTCTCAAGACCACGAAAAGTCCTCCAGAAATAAAAATTAAAAAGGAAAAGTAGTAAAGATAAAAAGGAAAATTTCAAAGAAGAAGAAAATGAAGAAGAAGCCGAAATATCGAAGGAACCAAAATAGTAGTTATGAGTCACACCACCCACGTTTAACCACGGACCCATATATATACCACTGACCACCACCAGAGAACCGTCACAGTGGTGATAAATAGAATTTAGAGAAAATTAATTTCAATAAATTAAAAACAAAAATAATGGCTCTCAAGTGGCGGTCAGATAATCTAAACGGGAATTTCCTACGAAGCATGTTGGCTTCGAAACTACTATTTTGGGAAAATAAAGACGTTGAACGAGTAATTGAAAGCATCCGAGAAGATGAAACGAAGGCAAAAGTAGTCGAAATCAATGAGATGATTAAAGAATTGGCTGAAGAATATGAAGGAAAGTCAACAAAATGGTTGGGTACAGCCGATTATGCTCGAATGGTGAAACCGATTTACGAAAAGGTACGAAACCAAAATACAAGCAGGAAAATATTACTAGTAGTTATCGAGCACCCATTGTCCCGTACGATTCAAATTGGACGATATATGCCCATCAGAGGCGTAAACGCAAGCATCCTAGCATTTATGGAAGAAATGCAAATCGAATTGGACGCAATAATCAAAAGCGACAAAGGCCCAGTAGTTAAACACATCGTACCGAAATCAGAACCGGAAGAAAAAGAAATCAAAGAAGAGCTAACTAAGCCAGTAGTAATTAGTGAAGATGAAAAAGATCCAAAGAAGACCATCTTCGCCACCAAAACGCCAAAAGCCGACGAAATCATCAAACATTTCAACGAGCGTTGTCAAACAAAAATCAACAATGACAGCGAATTCACAGATTCGGACACCGCCTACGCCGAAGCAGCATCAGGTGCACGAACCAGAAACAAGGTGAAAATCTCCAAATATGCTCGATCCACCCAAACACCAAGTAGTTCAAATGTCCGAGCAAGAGAAACGGACATTTCGCCAACAACAGCCCAAATGAATAAACCAAAAAGAAGATCGGGCGAAATTATGGTCGAAAATGAGTCACGTATCGACCTGGCAAGATACACTACTAATAAGGGCCAAGAAGGGAAAATGGACATTTCAAAAATAGTGGAGCCAAAGTCCATCCGAAATCGAATTAGAAGTAAAAGCACCGAAAAGAGAATTGACGGACGAAGAACAGTAGTCGAAAGAAGCGCCCGACCAAATCTATCACGACAGAGCGCATTCAGCGAAGACAGTCCAGAACGACAAAATTCTTTCAATTTGTCATCAATGGACACTTTCAGCACACCGAAAACGCCAAAATTCGAGTCAAGCCGAGTCCACCAACAAGAAGATTTAGCAGCAACGATGATGGCCTTCCAAGAAAACATGATGAAAAAGATGGCCGAGCTAAACGAAAGAATTGCGAACATGACAAAAGATAAGTAGTAAACTGTATTTAAATTATATATATAAAGTTAGTAAATAAAGTAGAAATAGATATCATGAGTAGTAAGAGTCCGAACTATTGCAGTTCATAAAAATAGAGGGGGGTAACGTATGAATTTAGCCACCCATTTACACTACTAAATAAGTCGGGTAAATGGGTCGCCCCAATTACGTAATAATTAGCAAGTAGTGAGGACTCCTAACCACATCAGTTCGCATTCAATAAAGGAGGCCGAAAGAACACGCATTGAGCGTTAAGATCTTTCCACAAAGATACAGAGAAATTGATACAAGCAGATCAAGCAACAGCAACAACTGAAACTACTAAAGAAGAAATTGAAGACCGCGCACTTTCTCATAAAGCGCCCGTGAGTAATCTGATCTAGTAGTTGAGATCTGTATCTGTTGAGATCTGTATCTGTAACCTTTTCTAAACTGTATAATATAGGAAATTATTAGCCATAAACTCGCGTTTCTATCGGCAAGGCATCACTATTAATACGCAGCTATAAAAGTGATGTCGCAAGAGGGAAAGTGCGTCACGCAGTTAAATAATAACTTTAAATTCTTCTAGCTGATCATTTTTTAAAAAACGTCATGAATCTAGGTTAGCATGACAGTGGGGGTCAGAGATAGGTAGGGTAGGCACGAAAAAAATCACAATCACCGATTTTCATGAAATTTTACCTCCTTATCAATTTGAGTCCGAAGCGAAAGAATTTTTAGGTCATTTCCA
>SCLD01091085.1:0-35624 GCA_004367895.1 Oikopleura longicauda | reverse complement strand
GTTCAGACCCAAGCCATTTTATTTTCGAAATCAATGTCGGAAAGATTCGGATCCGACATAGAACGACTCTGAAATAGAATGACGCCATCTTCAATCGATGCTGGGTCGATCTAGAAATTCATCGTTCCATTTCAGAGTCGTTGTATGTCGGATCCGACTCTTTTCGACAATGATTTCAAAAATGGAATGGATTGGGTCTGGACTACCCTTAATCAGTATGCTGGATTCTGAAAAGCCTAAGCATAGGATTGGTAGGCCAATCGTATCAAGGGGAAGTTTTCGCTCCGTATCAAGAATGTTCCGAGCTACATATGAAGTGGAGGGCGTCTTCCTGATGGTCATCTTCATAACTTTATTACTACCGAATATGGAATTCGGGCTAAATGATGATTGGGTAGACGCACCCCACTTTACAATGTTTTGTGCGCATAATGTTGAAAATTGCATAAGCAAAAGGTTTGGTTTGATTGAATTTTGGCCGAAATGGCCGTTAAATTGATGACCAAAATTACCGTTAGGTCACCACCAAACACGACCACTTTGGTTAATTACGGTCATTTTGGTATGTTACTCAAAATTGGAGAAATAACGGTCATTTTGGTATCAAATAACGATAATTTAAGTATACAATTGCGGTCATTTTGATATAACGGTCATTTTGAACAGCGGTCATTTTTGATAACGGTCATTTTGGATAACGGTCATTTTGGTATAACGGTCATTTAGATAAAACGGTCATTTTCGATAACGGTCATTTTGGTATAACGGTCATTTTGATAAAACGGTCATTTTGCATTACGGTCATTTTGGTCACCATTCCTCAACTCAAGGGTTCAACTTAAACCGTATACTGTATACATCATACCGTGACCATACACAATTGATGAAAATAAAAGTTTTGAAATAATTGTTATTTAAAAAACCGTCTTTTACTCTTTATTTTAGTCCCAAGAACTTTTGAGATCAGAAATTAAGTTGAAAATCCGTTTTAGATGTTGCCTCAATTCGGCTCTTTTTGATGGTATGGAATTTTCGCTTTTCACCCATTGCTGCCGGAATTCATGTTGCGTATTCGAATGAACAGGTTTCTTCGGATGTTTTTGTAGTTTTTTGATTGGCCGTCCTCGTCCCGTTTCTACTGATTGGTATACTGGTGGGCCATTTTTGCTTGACAATAGCGTTTTCTCGGTGAATTCACCAAGCTCAGGCTTCACAAAAGTTCCAGACTTTTCAAGTTCAAAGAAAACAATAATTCCGATGAACGTCAGTGCTATCGTTGCACCAACCATTTTTAGGTAAGTTTTGTGATAACCACTCTCACGTGAATTCGGTATGTCATATTCATACATTGTTTCGATGCTGCTGCGTCTTTCATTTTTATATTTCATCGCCCTGTTTTATACCTAGGGTACTTGACGCAAATATCCACAACGTGTCAATTGCTGAATGACAAATTCCATTGATGAAGGCGTATTTAAAACGTTGAATTACGGAGAAGGTGGCGCGCTTGAGACCTCGAGAATTTTGTTTGAATCCGACAAAAGTCGGGTTAAGGACTGACATCAGCGCCGATCCAAATTCTAGATTCGTAGGCTGACGATTGCACCTAGTCTTCATTGAAAGCTATTTTCGGCGTTTTGGCTTGACTCAAAATTTATTCCTAGAAATTGCGAAATTTTCAATTATCGATTCTGCGAACAAGATGACGGTGACATTGGTCTCTGTATGAAATTAACATATTAAAGATGTTGATTTAAATTCAAAAAATCAATAACTAACATCTCAAAGTTTTTATCGAGACTAACCATCGTCAACGTCTGTCACCAACATCGATGCAACCCAAAGACTATGTCACATAGTCTATCTGGGGAACTTTGTATTCTGAATACAGTATCAAGTTGGTCAATTTTTCTATTTCAAAATGTTTTTTGGAGAAAACTCTCCGTTCAGCCATGAAAGATGAATATAAATTAGCATTACCAGAAATACTCCTACATCACTTTAAAATCCTCTTTAAAAATTTCAAATTCTCTCATCGTCTGACTTTTCGTCTGGCATATACAGTTTTCACCATGCTTTTGTAATATCATATGGACTGTATTATATGGGCCATATGATATGATCCATATGATATGCTGGACCATATCATATACTGTAGTTTACGGTATACACTTTATCTTATCTTATGATTTCCTTGTATAATATTATATTGAATCACCTCAGGTGGCCCCCGTAGACGTACGAATAAATATGGTATTTATATACAACTCATAACCATTCAGCATATGGACGAACACTTTGTCACGAACCCTCAATTTAAGAACTACAGCTGGTTTAAGCATGAAATATCGTTTCGGTTCCCTTTCGTTCTAGAATTTCAATATTTTAAGGTACCGATGAAGCCCGGTTCTCCGTTTTTCAATGGGTTTTTGTGCCTGGATACCTGGTCTTGGACTCTCAACCACATCGATAACTTTTAAATCCGTGTTGACACAAATAATAAGGTCAAGTTCAGCTAAAATTGTATTTTGAGAATAACACAGTATAAATAAGCTTTAATCAACCGTGGTTATTTTCCAATATTAAAAAATGAAGATAATAAAGCTGCTTTATATGAACGTAAAAATGAACTTGTGAAATTGAAGTTAATCCAGTCTCAAGGCATATAAAAGATAAAATCGTCAAAGCCGATCCCTGCCGAATAGAGTCATTTATGAAGACATCACAAAGCAGCCCAACTTAAGTCAAAGAGAAATCAGAGAGATGAAACGGGTGTGGAAATACAAATATATTTTTCGATATTCACTTGCAAGAATAATTTTTCTATGTCATGCTTTGCTCGTTTATCAAAAAGTTTCAGGTGAAAAATTATGATTAGGGGTCCCAAAGCGGATCAATCAGGTCAAATTCCTGCCCAACAGCCAATCCATGACTCAGGGATCACTTACATGGACCATTACTTCCAAGGGCCAAAACTTCCGAGGTCACATATTTTTGTCACTTATGAACTCGAGAAGAATCTTCTCGTTACGTTTACGATTTGAACCGTGACTTAGACGCCTTATTTTTAGGGTCTTATATTTTCTTTCATCGAAGCTCGAACAGCTGTTATTTACAATCATATGTGACATATGACATGTAACATAAACTTTGCTACATATATTATGCACCATTATTAATGCTGCATTTAATATGTTCAAAATCTAGAGTTCAGATATGAATGAGGACTATGGCAGTTTTTTTCAAAAGATCCACTCGCTTGTCAAAAAATCCCAAATGTGGAGAGTCAAAAAGGTCTTAAGACAAACGGATGCTCTGTATCCTTTCCCAACCATCCATTTTGAAATCAGTTGTAATTTTTGAAAATTGACATCCAATAATTCATTACAGATTATTATGACATATTATGATGAAACCACGTGCGTCGTGCTCAGATTAGGTTTTTTGGATTTAAATCACGAGAAACGCTGATTTTTTTTTTAAAACAACCGCAGTTAATAGTAGTCTATCACCTGGCTTAACTGAACTACTTTTCTTATCGCCATATCATATTGCCCATATGTGAGGGTATTTACAATACTCTGAATTATTTTATGGTTACTATACTAGCGATACATATTCCAGGTTTAAACACTTTCATCAAAAAGTTTTCAAAAAATGGCCCAACTCTTAAGTCAAAACTGACCGTTTTTCTAGCTATGCAAGTATCACCGACTTAGGTCCAAGTTCTGGTTCAAAGGGATATCGAATTCGTCGAGAAGAATTCTCGACTCACTAGTTCCACAGGTGGTGATGACGATTTCGAATTTAGTTGGAAAATATTTGCGGCTTGGGACTTTATGATTGCAAATACAGAAACTGCTGACAACAAAGTGGCCTCCATTGGGCAATTACCTACTAACTTTTCAGATTTGGATATTTTTGAGATGCTTTATGATTAATAGCGATCTCAATTGTAATTTGAACGGTAAAAATCGTTTTTTCAAAAGTTAAGTATTTTTTTGGTTCCAACAAAATGAACTTTTCCTTGATAAAACTGCTATAACTATGCTCTGTAAGTCAAACAAGTGGTTGATGTAATAAAATAATTTAATTTAACGTCACTCGATTTCTGATGGCTCATTAGTAGATATCTTACGAACAAGATCTCCACTAACGATGTTTTTACAAATCAAGGTAAAATCTTGAAATTCTTCCCAGGGCATTGTGCGAGAAGATCCAACAAAATAAATATCTTAATATTGTTTCTAAGATAATTTCGATTTTATTATAATATTATTCCCCGAATAGAAACAATCCTAGTTCTCCTTCAAAATTTGTTTGTGACATAACCTCTTGCTTCATATAGAGCTTGAAATCAGCTTGCAATTTTTCAAAGGCCAGTTCTGGATTTATTGGGCTTTCAACTTCTGATTGATCTAATATTCCATTGATTTCGGAATCGCATTTAGTACGAACAAAACAGCATGGTTTTTTATTATGGATAAGGTGTTTGAATAGTGACAAATCAAGCTCATTGAAACCACTCTCTCCAAGCATTAATGTGAAATTAAAATGACCTTTAAATCATTTGTCAGAGAAAATATGATCTTTTTGAAACGTTGATAGTAATTACAACTGACCCGGTCCAAATTTTGCGAGATATCCTGCTTCTTTGATTTCCAATCCTCCTATGCCAGGTTGATCCACTTTCAAAATATTCTACAAGGGCCAAACTGAGATAAAACCGAGATTTTGTAAAACCAAAAAAAAAAATGTTTTTCAAGTCCTCATCCGAAATTCAGGTCAAACGACTCTTAGAAATCGGAAAATTAGGATCCACCTACGCAGGATTACGTAAATCTAAGGATTTTTACGGTTATAGCATTATAAAAATCAGTTTTGGTTTTAAATGAATTTTTCATAAAATTTCGGACTTTTATTAGATTTCAAAATTGTTATTTCATTCTAGAGCAATGAGCTTTGACTCTTTTTTTGAAAATATGCTACTATGACTCACATATGACTCTAAACATATGCAATATACACACTTTTTGATTTCAAATTTTATTTCTGATTCAGTCCTGTGAAAATTTTTGAGATTCGCAAATGTAAAATTTTTAAAATGATTTTTCTCTAGAACGCGTGGACGGAATCAAAATTTTGACTTCAATTTCCAATTCAGCGTTAGATTTCACGTCGAATATTATGTGTTGACGTTAGGTTTCTAAGGTGGTCGATAAATCGGAAGCGATTCCCAGATTTATCGGCGACACTAAAAATCTACCAAGACTTTCCTGAGACCCCCTGACAATAATAACGCGTGTTATTATCAAAGAATACTTTTATTGCTAGACAGCTTGTCTAAATTCTCTCAGCAGGTTCTCTAGATATTCTACTGCGGTAGAATATCTTTTCCATGAAGTTGAAAAGTAGAAAAAGTGAATTGTGGTCGGTCGGCTTCTTATTGGCCGAACTGATCGGTACGAACTGAGTGGTCTCTCAAAAAAGTGACCTTTCGGTTGGTCGAGCGACTTCGACCACCAGAGGAACCTCACAGTTGATATGGAGTCTATGTTCATTTTGTATCAGCTTACACTTAACAAAGCGTTTCACGCCTACGCAATCATTATTGTCATACGAATAGTCGATCAGTATAGACCCCATATCAATGCATACTATTCGACTTGAAATTTTACGCTGAATTCGAAATTGAAGTCAAAATTTTGATTCCGCCGACGTATTCTAGCAAATCGTTTCGCAAATTTTGCGTTGGCGAACCTCAAATCACTGAATCAGAAATGAAATGGTATTTTACATATGCTATGAGTCATATTTGATTTTTCCAAAAAATTTGAAATTTCCAAAAATTGAGTCATTACTCTAGAATGGTATCAAAAATTTATTGATGATAAGCAAAATTGATATTGATAACGCTATAACTGTCAGAATCGTGGCCCTAGATTTTCGAATTTCGATTCATCATAACTACGTGACACTGCGTAGATGGATCCCAATTTTCCGATCAGTAAAGGTAGTTTGAACTGAACTTTCAGATGCGAACCAAAAAAACAATATTTCGAGGTTTCACAAAATATCGGTTCGGAGCCCATGCTATTATCATTAAAATAATGCAAAGTGAACAATTTCCTAAGATAATTTGTTGATACTTTTGCGGCAGACCATCAATGCTGATAACACTAGTTATATCGAAAAACTCTGGATCTTTTGTTGTTTCTTGAGTTCCTGTTTTTGCTCGATAATTAAGTGTTGATCTATTAGTTTTTCGAAATAATAAAGATTTCAAACGAATTTACAATATAAGCTAATCATTCGAATTTTTCCTGAGGCCAGTTAATTGAAAAATACGGTTCAAGAACGTTGATTTACCAACACCACGGCAACCTAATATTTGAATGTAAAAGGCTTTTGGATTTAATATTTGATGATCCCGCAAAAACGTCGGTTTTGGATGAGTGACCTCATAATTTTTTTTCTCGATAATTTTCAAATAATTTTCAGACATTTTCAAAATTGAGTTTTTGTTTTTTCTCTCTATTTCAAGAATTTCGTCTTTTTTTCTGATTTCGGCGTCTATTAAATTCTTTCGTTAGTACTTATTATTTAACTTTTTTCTCGAAAATTTATGATAAATATTTATAATCATTCTCATTATTTTAGTTGAGTAAGGATGAAGTACTCTACTACGAAATTAAACGATAATTATTGATTGATCAGCCTGCGTAAGATTTCGTTAAAAAATGGCGCAAACTCGGTGCACGGGGGGTTTCTTGAATGAGTAATCACGTGATGCAGATTTTTTTTCAAAAAAGCACCTTTGACCCAAACGGGCCTCCTGGTCAAAATGTGTTCTACCGATTGTCGAACTTATCTTTTGTGCCGCTTCGACATGAAATGTTTCAAAAAATTTTTCACATTAAATTCTTTCAAGATGTCTGACCATATTAATACCACACTAATAGCGAACTGATACTAATATTATAACCAATACCACACTTATATCATACCATTATAAAGAGAAACATATAATTGACAAGAGCGGTTGAAAAAAGAGTAGTTAGGAAAATAATGTTAGAAATAACTTAAAACGGTCAGAACACTAGTACACATGATATATAGAATCGTACATAGGCAAGTCATTCTAAACTACAAAACGAAGGATTTACGAAGGGAGCTTCATTTCATTGACCGAAAGTGAAAACTGATACTTTCGGTCATGAACGGAAGTCTCTGGTATCGATTTAGTGAGAAGACTTTGATTCGGCACCAATTTTCGTTGACCGGAAGTAATAACGGATACTTCCGGAAGTGATTTTTTTTCAGATTTGAAATCCCCGATATCGATTTCGTGAATAAAATTACGATTCAACACAATAATTTCACAGAAATTTCCGGTATCGATTATGCGGGGAAAACTTGGAAAGGATACAAATATGGCTGTTTTCCCTTTCCGTTCAAGATTTGCCCACCTCAGGTTCTCACTATAAATTTATGGCGTATTTTGGCAACAAACTTGTTTGTTGGAAAAGGTTTTCCAACATGTAGCTCCTAAAGCGTCGTGATGATGGTCAAATAGTATGTTGATGAATACCGTACGTATGAAATTGTATATTGGTATTTACATCAACAAACCGAAAAAATTTCTTAAACACAGATCACAAACATACATTTTAATTTTTGTCGTCATTGGCACCCAGTCGCCAACATCGCTGCAGCCAACAAGTATAATTTGAGCGATAATTTTCTAAGATCATGACAGAGAGTTTACCATCATAAAACCGATAGTAAAGATCATTAAGCGATAGTTAACGATCTGCTTAAGTATACGATCCTTGAATTTTGAAACTATACGATCATAAAACGGGAAGTTTACCAACAATATTTAGGCGACGATTAATGGTGTAAAGGATCATTTCTACCTTTTAGGATCATAACTACCTTTGAGGTGCCAACCAAAACAAGTTCAGATATAAGGGGGGGGGGGGTCCCGGTATGAATGCAACATTTTGTATGATGGGGTCCAGACATGAGTGCAACATTTATCAAGATGGGGTCCAGGTATAAGTGGAACATTTTGCAAGATTGGGTCTAGGTATGAGTGGAACATTAGTAATATAACGGTCCAGATATGAGTGGAACATCGAGCATAAAAGGGTCCAGGTATGAGTGGACCGTTGTTTAATGAGAGCCAGATATGAGTGGAACGCTTAAAAATTTTCAAATGCTTTTCCTGCAAAATTTGTTCACTTCTGGTCGAATCTGATTGGACCATAAGATTCGTTTTTTCATTGCGCAAAATTTTCCAGGAAAAGTATTTGAAAATTTGAAAGCGTTCCACTCAAACCTGGACCCCTTTATGCTCGATGTTCCACTCATATATGGACCCCTATATTACTAATGTTCCACTCATATCTAGATCCAATCTTGCAAAATGTTCCACTCATACCTTGACCCCATCTTGATGAATATTGTACTCATGTCTGGACCCCATCGTACAAAATGTTGCATTCATACCTGGACCCCCCTATATACCATGGCGGACGCTTTAACTTTGTATATATATTTGGCAAGGATAAGTCTTTTCCTTTCCTTGTCAAGTAAAAGTTGACAAAAACATTTGAAACATTATTTGTCGCCACGGCACAAGAAACAAGTTCGACAATCGATAGAACACATTGTCGTATCTCTGGATTTTGACCAGGGGCCCGTCAGGGTCAAACGTGCTTTTTCTCAAACGAAGCGAAGGGTAATTGAAACATATTTATGAACTTATGGGGATTCATTTGTCATAACAAAAAATGACCCTATTAAAGAATGATTTTAGAATCATGCGCACTTTCCTTTTCATAATTAGCTTTTAGTTGTATCTTCTCATTTTCGTTTTGCTCAAGCTTTTGTTGATACTGGAGCTTCATTTCGATGCACTCTCTCTCCATCTCGTTGCGCTCTCTCGTCATTCTCTCTTGCAACCGATTTTTTTGTGATTTGATTTCTTGTATTTCTCTTCTGCATTCCTCTTCCATTTCTCTGAATATCTGGTCTTTTTCTCGTACCATGTGAGCAAACATATGTTCAAACTTTTGTCTCCTTTCGTTGATGTCTTAACTGGATTTCAACTTAGTCTAAGACAAAATCAAATCTAAAAAGTTTGATTATCTATTTAAGTTTTAATCCAAGTATTCCTTGCTCGTAGTTCCGCTTCTGAGCCTCGAAATTTCTGCGGTCTTCATCGCGTTTCTGGCGCTCATCATAATACCACCTTTGGTAATTATCTTTGTGATGTCGGAGACCAGCCAAAACTTCTCTCTTGACCCACACCATGGAGGTTCAACTGGACAGTCAAAAAGCCTTAAATGGAAAGTCAAGTATTAAATTGAACGCTCCAAAAGACTCAAAATGGACGATCCTTATATCAAAAAATGGATGGTCAAAAGGAGTAAAATGGACGGTTCTTGGACAACACCCATAGTAGTGTTTTTAAAAAGAAGACGGTCCGCGTAAAAGGTTAGGCTCAATGTGATTGCGGTTAGAATTGAATGCAAAAAGTTGGGAAGAACGATAAATTTGACAGTCTGAAAAATTTCTGTTTAGGTTGGCATGTTTCGAGCAAAGTTGGAAAGTTTCGCTGGAAATGAAAATTTCAAAATCAAAAGTAATGTGGGATACAACATGAAGTTAGCAAAAATGGAGAAAAATAATTTGATATCAGACTTTCATCCGACTCTCTTATTAAAATTTGTGTCACACGTACAGTATACAGTGGTTCGCCAAAGATTGAGATAATATTGAGATTCAAAATCGGAAAAATTTGTTATTTTATGACCTGTCAATCTTTTGCGTGACATTTTTCAACTATATGTTCCCGATATTATGGTCCAAAAATTGACATTTTAAAATTTTTTGAGAACAATTTTAAAAGAATATTTATATTCAACCAGTTGTCGAACTTGTCTATTGTGCCGTTTCGACAAGCAATCAGAACTTTTCAAACTTTTTTTGCAAATTAAATTCTTTTTAGATTTCATACCACACCAATACCAGCCATAGACTACACTTATGCAAACCAATTCCGACGGTTTCATGTAATTGGAAAAAGCGAAGCTCGAAAGTTTTAACTTGAAAAGTTCAAATTGACCTCTAGCCGAATTTGCAAAGTATTAACGTAAGAAAAGTTACTAGAAGTTGGATAGTTCTTTCGAAATTGAAAGCATTTTGCGACCAATAACTCAATGGATGGAACAGAATGGCAAGTCTAACAAAGACGGCCTCACATAAAATTGGAAAGTCAATGGGGGTTTAACTGGCTGGGCAAAAACCTGAAAATTGAAGGTCAAGTATTGATCCTAACTAGAACAGGTATATATTTCTAGTATACTGTTATGTGGAGTTTTCGGTCCGTTGATTTCTGGTGGCGGTGTAATATTAATCTAGTAAAAAATCGTTTGGGGTACAACCGATGTACATGTAACTCTCTGTATTGGTATGATATCAGTGTAGTATTTGGGTGGTATTGGTGTGATACTGGTGTGGTATTGGTTTAGTTCGAAATCTAAAAAGAATTTAATAAGTCTCAGACCACCAGTTTTGACCAGGAATTTAAATTAAAAAAACTTTGCAGCAGTGGCCTAAATTATCACAATAAAAATTTTACGATTGAATTTATCAAAATATTTCGTAATATTTAACATTGAAATGTGTTAAGGCTACGTATACCCCCTTTAAACCACGATTTGAATACTCGCCTAAAGTCTCTTTTTACGTTGTTATTTTCGATATCTAAATTTTATTTGGCCTGTAAGAGACTATCATGATGCTTTTAGATTATGAGCATCGGCCGTATTTGTCTAACAATATTTAGTTTTCATGGTAAATAACAAAAATCAGTGCCTTAATTTCTTACGTTTGGTGTCAAGTAGTTCCGGGGCGTGACACGGGTCGATCTCTGGAAAACTCATCTAGTATTCGAAATCTGAATTTTAAGGGCATAAGCTTGACCGATTTCTGGAAAATTCATCCATCAATTTTTTTAGTACCATTCAGTTTTTGAAAAATATCGGGGCAAGAGCTAGACCGATTCATGGAAAACTTGTCCAAATTTGGTTTTTGTCACGCCGGAATGGTTTGAATATCATTTTTCGACTAAATCCTCTATTTTGGATGAGTTTTCCAGAAATTGGAGAGTGTTCAGCCCTTTAGATCGTTTCTTTTTATACAATGTGATTTTCGTGAAGATCGTCCGCTTTGACCCACAAGATCGTCTGCTTTCAACCCTCGAGATCGTCCGCTTTCGCTCAAAAGATCGTTTGCTTTGACCCAAGGATCGTTTGCTTTCGCACGGATCTTTCATCCTTTCCACGACCGTACTCTTTTCAAAGACGAAATTTAACAACGGCGAGGAAAAGCTGAAAAAAAGATTCAACTCCCTGGTTTCACGCTAAGCTGATTGATACTCGATACGAAATATTATTTCAATTTCATGGATTCGATCATTTGTCGAGTCAAAAAATCTGTCAACTATCATCTCAAGTCCAGCTTTTTCAATTCAACTCGGTTCCAAAATGTCCGTCATGGCTATCTGTCCGCCGTTCTCATCAATTTCATGAGTGTCCGACTTATTTCTCTTTCAAAGTTTAAAGTCCAAACTCAGAAGTGTGAGAAAGTGAACGAAATTTCATTTTGAAACGTAAAATTGAACGTCTCGAAAGTGATTAAAATGAACGCGAAAGTACTAAAAAGTGTTCCCAGTCTGAGTAAATTGAGTAATCTAAAGCTTAAATTGAATTAACCGGCGTGAAGATTTGGTGCAGGTGTTGATGGTGCTTGTTATTGGTGGTGCAGTCCCGGTAATAGTTTACCCTAGTTATGAACCGAGAAGATGCGGCACCAGTTATGAAACTAAAACAATCGGAGATCAGTCTCAATTTCAAATCTCTCAAAAACTCAGAATTTGAGAGAAAATTAAAAAGTACTCGAGAAAACGTGATTCTTATTAAAAAAAAACAGGAAAAGTACAGGAAAAAACTAAGTACTTTGGTTTCCAAAACAGGATAAAAGGTCATCATCGTAAATCTTATAATACAATGACGTTATCGGGAGAACAGAGAAAATGGTTCAATTGAGCATGAAAGAGTGCTGCAGAGAATCGTCGCAAAGAGAAACGATTGCAGTGTAAAGTGTTGCAGTAAAAAGCGTTGCAGTGTTGGGTGCTGCAGAAAACCACGAAGAAAATTTCGAAATTGAAAATTGGGTTCAAAACAAAAAGTACGATGCAGAAAGTAAATTCATTATTTTTTATGAACCGGTCAAAAATAATCGAAATTTTGTTTAACAGCTGTAACGTATCTTCTGCCTTTGTTTTGTCTCGTTAAATGGACTGAAATTCTCGGGGTCAAAAAAAGAATTCCAGCTGGCTCAGTTGCGAGATTTACCAAAAGTTCCTTGAACATGAATGTTCAAAATACGGCGTGACTGTTAAGGTCACTTCAAGTTTCGGACTCTCAGAGCAGCTCTTTTTATTAAACCAGTCCAGCTTTATCGGCTGCGCAAATTGAGACTCCGAATCAAGGTCTACGATATCAATGGATTTAGCTTAATTTTCATCATCGAGAGTCTTATTTCTAACCGCAGAGATTTCCATGTCAAAGATCATGTGACATTCAAAACAATTTTTGACCAACGAAAGATCATTATATGTGCGATGGAAGTTTTTAATTTTCTGAAGAATAGAAACTGGGAGTCAAAATATGAAGAACCAATCCAACCTACCAGTATTATAAATTCAGACAATTGCCCAGATTTTGGTTCAAGTTCATATGCAGATTTTCAGGATACAGTGCCAAAGTATCAACTGAGATCTGATCGATTGCTAAGAAACGGATTCAAATTGGCATTGGTAGGACTCAAACGTTATTCCGAGATTTTCTAAAATTTTTGAATTTTCCAAAACGTTTTAGTTCACCTTGATAAGAGTTCGAAGTTGGGACCATAAGCGTGTACGTGGACTGAAATATGTACTCAAAATGTATTACATTTTAAGATTGGATTATTTTTGGCAAAAGCAAAAAAACTTAATCACGACGGTACAAACGGTTTTTGTAAGTCTCGGAATAACGTTTAAGCTGCACCATCCATAAAAGTGGCCGGTCTAAATGATTCAGATATTCCGAAAACATCAAAGTGGACGGTCATCGAGATATATGCGGACGGTTCAAGAATCGAGTTGACTCAGATGACCGTTCACATTGATCCCAAAAAGCCTCCACTCGTTTAAAAAATTTTGACCGCCGATTATGTTTTTTCCGGCCTGAGGACCGTCCGCTTTCGCTTTTTAGGTTCAGAGATGATATTGTTGACAATTTTGAGAAATTGGTGACAGATCTGAGTCTTAAAAATCAGTGACAGAATAACATGTTTGATAAGAAAATTCGAGTGAACAAGTGATATTTTAGATGCAGGCACTTTGTTTCGTTAATCGCAATGGATTAAGGATAACACGCCCTTAATCAAACCTACCACATTTCATATCACGTGCTTTTTTACACGTGAGTTTTCAAACTTGAATCCGAAAAAGTCATTTCTTAACACATGGAACAAACAACCAAATTGTTGACTTAAGAAGTGGAATTTATTTCAATATCATCATGAACCGAACACTAGGAACGCATTTCCATTCTGATGCATGTTATATGCTCCATATAATATCCCGCATGTTGGCTACATAGATGCTGGTGACTTTATGTTGGTGACAATTTTTGACACATTTTGTCCCAAAAATCCGTCATTAACATCAATTTAGCCCAGCATATTTTTGATTGATAAAGGGCTATTTAAAATTATAATGACATCAAAACACCGCTTGTGGTGAGTTTTTCGCTGGGAGTTATTATTCATTTTTCGCCACTAGCGGCGTTTTGATTTCAAGGTTCTTCGAAGGACTCTCATAACAAAAAAAATAGATTTATCGTGTCGATCATACCATTTCCCAGTAACCAAGATAATAAGATAAATATAAAGATCATTTATTAATTTAATGTTACAAACAGTGTTCAAATAAACCAATTAATTTTCTTGGCATTTTCTTGTCAGGTGTTCGAATAAAATTTTTAACATTGCGTTTTCTGAGATGCCATATTAATTTATCTTAAAATGCGAAAAAGTACATCCAGTATTCTACGCGCGTGGCAAAACGAAACCAGTGGCTCCATGTCACCACATCGATTTGAGCTTGCTGTCTCAACTCATTTCAATCTCCGGTGCTGATACTCTGAATCTACTGGAGAAACATGGACATTCAAAGGCGGCTCAGTGATTGGATCAAGGTTGAAGTCTCAAATGAACTGGCAACATGTTCCGAATGACTTTTTTCAACGAAAAAATCCATGCGAACTTTGGTATAATTAAGCCCGTGCCAACTGAAAATATGAAAAATATTTTTAACAAAAATTTTTGCAACAATGGAGCATCCTATTCGAAATTCAGCTGTTGTATATGATATTGAGCTTAGGCGTCAAATCATTAGAGCTACACCTAGGCCGCGTTATATCAGAGAAATGGCAACTCGGATAACCAAGGCTTGTTTTCAAATTTATGCTGAAAGCTTGTTTCTGATTGGTTTAGAGTGAAAGCAAATTGAAAACCAATAATAGAATCTGTTTCGAGGTGAAAAGTATTCATTTCTTCATTGGCGATATGATCGAAATGACTTTTTGAAACATTGTGGGAAAAATGGGGGCTGGGACTCTTGCCCACTTTATGAAAAAGTTTCGACCAACCCAAAACAGTTTAGGCTAGTTGTCATTTCGACGAAAAGACAACATCGTAAGAAAAGCCGAATGAGTCACAGATCGTTTATTTTCGTCTTTTGAAACCTTTTGTTAAGACCGTTTAGTTTGACTTGGAATGTCACCAGAAAGTCTGGTCCAGAACGAGATCCTTGCGATTGATAACTGTTAAAGTGAAATGATCACAGATGCAATGAAACCATACGAAACAACAAATATTTATATTGCATCGCCACCAAGTGAAAGGGAACTGATGCTTGAAGTAAGGAAACATCTTGAAAGTGGAGGATTCAGAGTAAGAACCATGCATGAATCAGAAATTGCATTTCGAGCAGCTTATCCAAATTGCGATTATCTCCAGGAGATGTTCGAGGGTAAGTGTCAATCCCAAGCCTAGCTTCAGTAACACACATTTTTGAAAGACTCATCCATTATCAATTATTTCAGATGTTTTTCAACAGTCGAGCAAGAAATCGGATTTCAATCTGAATTTTTCATCGGTTCGTTACAGTCAACATGGTCATCGAACATTAGAGAAGAACGAAAAGCGAATTTCAATGAAGCAAACACAAATATAACTTCTTTATATGACCAACTGCCGAGTTGACATCAATAAATGAAAAATAGTTTACGTGAAAAAATGGACCGTGTCGGTGACAAAAAGAATCAAACCCGTCACCGATATCATTTTATTGAAAAGTTTAATCAGTGAAAGTCTGTCACCAATCAGCGTCCATCATCTTTAAAATTCGACTTTCAGGATCTCCGATCCGTTGTTTGTGCAAGTAAAAATCGCTTCGCTTCTTTTTATACAAAATAGCACCGAGGGAATCGTCACTAGAAGTTTGATAAAAATTGCTGATTTTTATAATAAACACTTACTCAAGCCGAGGAAGTTGGTCAAAAATCTTCAAAAATTTCAATGGCGTGCACTCATTCGATGTTATAAGCAACCAACTGCAAGCAAATAAAAATGTATTTTTCATTATTATATTCGTTTTTTCTTGAAAAACACTGCTGTGTCCCTATTTAAACTCGAGCTTATGAAATGTTTAAAAAGAAGGATCTGTGAATCGGAAAATCCTTAAATCTCATGCGCATTAAGAACTGGGTCATAAAACCTTATATTTTATTCATAAATATTAAAAATATAAGCTGAAATCGAGTCATTATTTCTAAATCATAATTTATGAGTCATAAAGGCTTGAGTTCGGTGACAAAACTTCAGTCATCAAGGGTCAAGGTCATCACAAATGATGACGTTGAATTTTGGTGCCTTCAAATCCAATTTGATTTATTCAAAATTACTTGAAATTCAGTAGGTTTCAACTGAAAGGGATAAAAAGCAACTTGAAATAAAGTCCTTATTTTTTACCAAGTCATTATTTGTTTTCCATATGCGTTACATTTTGGTAACAAATATACCGGTACTTACGCGTCCGTTCTGTCACGTGTACAGTAGGTTGGGGAAATCCTTGTCCCTAAGTTCTTGCATTGAGGTACTAGGGAAGGAGCATACACTTAAGGTCTAGTTTAAAGCTTCAAATTGCCTATGGCGTTTCATCCTTTCAGTATGCCAAATGATTATTCAGTAGATAATTCAGCTCCTCCAAGATTTGAAAATAATGATCAGGCTTTTTTACTTTTTATTTCAAGGAGTAATCCAAGAGAATAAGATAAAATATGATAGAACCAGGTCATGTCCAGTAAACCAACCAAGATCGGACTTTCAGTTTATTGAATCACCGGGGTGGCCAGAGGGAGCAAGTGCTGGAGGAAGTTGTAAATACGAGTAAGTGATATCGACCAGAATTTAACCAAATAATGACCGGGAATCGACCGCACATTGACTAAAAATGACCGGCAAGTGTTCAGAAATAACCTGAACAAAGTCTATCAGTCAGGTATAAAGTCTATGCTATAGATGAGTGGTTCCCTATTTTTGAGTTGAAATGGCATATCATATGCGGTATAAAAATTGGAAACGAGAGAATTTTTTGGGACACTTTTTTCGCAATCCGACTCGCATTTTACAATCTGCTGGCGAGCTGCTTGCGCATGGGATCAAGTCTGCTTAGGCTTATTTTGATCTGTTTATTTTGTAATTTTTACAACAGTTGATATTGGCCCTTGGCATACTTAAATTCATTATAAACAATCATTCCAAACTATTGTTGACCATCAATATTGAAATGATATTAAAACATTTAATGTTTGAATTGAACTTATAAACAGTTCGGCTCAAGATCGGCGGCCGTCTACTTTCACCTGTTCAGTGATTCAACATTTTATTTAGGTTGAAAGTCAATTATGGCCAATTTGTTCGACTCGGGAAAATTGAAAATGATATTTCTTGTGGCTCAGGGATCTAAAGTCATGCTTTATGAGACATAGTCTATGCTTCATAGTTGCTATGATATAACTATAGATCCGGACTGCGTGTTAATGAGTCCGGTATTACCTGACGGTGTGTTGATTCCTGATAAAGAAATGATTTTGGTGTCATAGTTGCTGAAGAAATAGATCTCAAAGCTCGTCCACATGAAAAGAATTTGGGTCCGTCAAGATTTGCCACGAACTTATTTTGTAAAGACTAGGGTTGCTCTTGATATAATAAGCCTATTGAAATATATGAATACCCTATTAAAGGAATGAAAATCCCAACACTCGTAACGGAGGGCGTTCAAATGGTTATGCACCAGGCGATAGGTTTCAGATTGGATACAAGTCCATCGATCATCAAACTGGGCCGAAAATCCCACGGACAAAAGGTCAATTAACCACTTTATCACCCCCACTGATGACATTTGATTTTTATATGTCTCCTGATCAATATCCAATGACGGCTGGTTATGGACCGACAGAGAATGGCGTTGAATTGATTAATTCTAATTCAATGAAAGAGAACCCTGGTCTACGATTTTTGCGAGGAAATCCAACATATTCAAAGAATTCACCAAAAGAACAAATCAGTCCAGTGAATCCGGGTGGATGGTCGTTCTCAGAGTCAAGCGCTGATGAACCTGATAAAAAGCCGAAAAATAATAGAAATAACTTTATCATAGGTTTACTTTGGACAGGGGGATTTATTATTTTACTAACAGGCGTAACCGCAGTCATTTATATCAGACATCAAGTAAGTATTCACTCAAGTCGAGGACAAACTGAACAAAGACTCGAAGCAAAACTTTGAATTGGAAAAATATCAAGAAAAATACCTTATTGTATTTTAAATAAATTTTGTTACATTCATCAAGGCCAATGATTCATGGGTTAGTTTGTGTCGAGTCAAGTGTAGACCAGTGATCCACGGACCATAATTTTGATTTGATTTTTTTAATTTGAATTTCATCTCAAACTTTATAACTTCTCGAATTATTCAACTACGATACCCTTCTCGTTTTAGGTGGTATAAAATGACAATATATGGCCTGTTCAACGAAATCGTAAGAGTCCCAATTTTTTGGACATTGGCGAAAACGCGAAATTCCCAATTTTTTAGTCAGAAATCGAGTCCCAATTTTAGGACACCCAGTGTAGGTAGTTACTAAGTGACTAATTTCTATTCAGATGAAGCTGTATTATCAGTAATCTAGTTATAATGAAAATTCGCGTTCCGTTGGTCTGGTGTGAATCGTTAATCGATTCTTTGGAAGTTCAAAAAACTGAAAGTGGACGTTTATAAACTGGTCACTCATTACGGTGTAAGTGGACGCTCAAAAATATATGGGTCATTTAGACCTGACTCGACGATTATTGTCCGCAAGTTCATTTTGGATGACCATAAAAGTTGGGATAAACGTACATCTCGATTCAATATGTATTTTGACAATCAAATCATGCAAAAAATATCAAAGGTCAAAGTTGAACATAGATCGCTTACGTCATCGAGCGTAATTCACGGAAACAAAAATCATTATAATCGACCGTAGTCGGAAAGCTTCTTCTGAATTGGAAAATTTCGTTTGAGTCATTTCGTTTGTACATTTCATAAATATGTACATAAGGCTTGACCTTCAATACAAATCACTAATCAATATTGATTCAAGTTGTATAAGCGCCAAAGGCTGCCGGTGGTCATCGAGTTTTATCCAAAAGCAGTGAAGTACTTGTCGTTCTCAGTGATATATTATAAGGTTAGTTTTTCAATAGACGAGATCACACCAAGAATAAATACACACACTTTTAAAATGAATTAAAAGCATATGAAATCTTTGTAGCAGCCAACTACTTTTTGACATTTTTTCGATAATGAATTCAAGATTTCAAAAATAATCTCATTGAAAGGTGAAATTATTCGTATGGCTTTGATCCACACGTCTATGACGCCGGATAGATGAAAGCTCATTCTCAAAGTCCTAGTATTACTAAATTAGGATTGAAATCCGGATAATTTACCGGACCAAATAAAATCTCGGATCAAAAATCTGGACAACGGACCTGACCAGATCAATCCGAACCAACGGTTCGGCCTTCCATGTATTAAGCATGTATTAAGCAATTATTTTTTTGCTCTAAAATTTAATTTATCTTCATCAAATAGCCTATCAGAAATTAAATGTCAAACTCATTCTTGAACTCAAAGTTCGACCATCGGTTTGCCATTGATCGCTTAAGATTTCAAGTATGGTGAAACGGAATAAAGCGCGACAGAGAGCGCGAAGATTAGCTGAAGAGCAAAGAGAGGCCGATCGAAAAACAGATGAATTTCTTGACAAGTTACTCGATCAGTTAGACAAAGACGAAAGTTAGGGTTTTTGAGCGCCTAGGTTTTTTTTTCAGAACAAATTAAGTGAAGCTTCATAATAAGAATTCTAATAATATACAATGGACTTCCACTAATAGTAATTTTTTAATTGGTGCAGTATTTTACTGATTCATCTTTCTAGAACTTGGCTCGAGGTTCTCATTATGAGTCATTCGGCTCGGACAATTAAGCCGGACAATTTGTCTGGACAGAGTGTCTAGAAATAGTTATCAATAATAAATTAGACCAATCAAAAAATTAGTGGAAGAGGACTGTACTGTCGAAGTCTTTGATCTTGACGGAAATTTTATCTTCAAGAGAAGACAAGGCAAATGAACTTTGTTTTGTGATCCCGATAAGAAACATAAACACTTAAAAATATAAGGGCGCTGCTTACGAATAATGAAACAATTTCAGATTTATAAATGATTATAAAGAAAAGTCTTGTGAATTTATTTACTTGTTCAGGCTTTGTTGTAAAGTCAACTCCAGCCAATTTCTATTCGAAAAATTTCATTAAATGATATTGAATGCTGTGAAATAGAAAATTTGAAAGCCGTTTACTTGAATTTTGTTGAGTTCAAATAAGTTTTCATTATAATTAAGAACTAATGGGTAACAAGCAAGCTAAAAGACGAGCAGAGTCAGCGAGAAGAGATGCGAGTAGGGCTGAATCTCGCGCAACAGAGGCCGAACAAAAATTGAAAAATTTTCAAGATAAACTGAATCAAGTTGCTTCAAAATATGATAAGGAAGAAAGGCAGGGTTTAAATGCGCCATTTGACTAAAATCGAAGTATAAATTTAACTGCATATAGACTTTTTCAAGTAAGGCATACTCAAGTGAATTTTAGAATATATGAGGGAATTTACTAGCTTTTAGATCTATCGACTGCAAGACCTGATTTCATGCTGCATAGAGCCGCATTAAACCAGTTATTATTCTTTGAAAAAAAGCTTGATTACGGATGGTTTTTTCTGGAACAGCGCTCAACGAAGTCTAAAGTACTGAACCTCAAAATTTTATTTTCGCTAGAAATAATCTAGTTTAGAGTTGGTGATCTAATGAAATCACTTCTTCGACATTGAGGATGAGATCCGTGACAAAATTTTGTTCAAAAATTCGATATTCTAGAATTTTGCAACAGTAGTCGATGAGCTGATATCACGCTCAACTTACTCTTTTTTATAGTGAACTTTCCGAGGTTCGATTTTCGTCAATATTTTCTGGCTTTAAAATACTCAGATTCGCCTGAAAGTATAATTCAGGTCCAGAGTTGTACAGCGGGGGATCAAATATAACAGTTTCACCAGAGGTCTTTTGGAACAAATATAACTGTTTCATTCCCGATTTCGCAATTATCGCAATTTTCTCAATCCATTTTACAACTCTGTTTAGGTCACTAATAAGCCTTCCGTGTTAAATTCATGACATCAGAAACAGTAAAAGCCCAGTTTTGTTCATAAAGAGCTTATTTTCAATATTTCATTATTTTCTATCAGTTATTGACTGGCGTGGGAAATAAGATATTTCGGTAACAAATTTGGTCAATTTATCATGAGGGAGCTCTAAAAATATGAGCACATAGCGATACAGGTCAATCAAAATGATAACGGTCTTGAGCTGGAGTCCAGCTGCATAAGCAATAGACAAGGTTCTTAGGTACGACTCTGGCGGTTTTGTGGGAATGTTTTCCACATTTCAATAAAGAGAACTGGTTGAGTGACGTCATGTGTCTAAGGAAGTTTATGGCTGGCAATGTTACCGCAAGAATCGATTTTTATCATTTATATTTTAACATGTAGTTTAATAAGCGTGTATACACCTCAGAAGTTTGGGGTTATATAAATCACATTAAGGGGTCAGAAACACGTGATTTCGGGTCGAAATGACCTTATTTTTACTGAAACGTAAATTTAAAAAAAACCGCGGTTGCCACCGACCTAAGATGCTTTTTTTGTAAATATAGCTCCTCAATAATCTTAAACAGTTTGTTACAATAACATCAAGACCGTTCAAAATACAGATACATCAATTTTGCCTACGTTCCCTCGTGAAATCTATTTTTCGTAGGCGTGAAGTTATACAAAATTTCGAAAACGTTGGCAAATTCAAAATTAATCATAGATCAATACATGCCATTGAACAGGAAATTTTTATAGGAGACCTTTTTCTTCCAATCGAGGTTTTTTCTTATTCACGTTCCTGTAAAAAGCCAATTTTGAACGATAATATTGCTATTTATGGCTTATTAAACATATACCCTTTATGACGTCAATTCAATGACGTCATGTGACTTTAATTTTTGCATCTAAAGTCTTTAACGTTCCTTGATAATTATTTTTACATATCTAAATAAGGGAGAGAAATTTGGAAACATCAACAAAAATTTCGGATTGAAATGATTCATTTAAGCTGTAATTTTTAAGTCACTTTTATGAGTGGAAGAAATTCGTCTGACTCGTACCCCGGCAATTTACAAAAATAACAAAATTACTGAGCAAGTACCCATGATTTTCGCGTGAAAAATTTCCTACGAAACCGTTCAAGTAGTACCTCGAAATAGTGAAAAGATTGGAAAGTTCGCCGATAAAGATTCAGTGTTCATTCTTCCTCGACTCTTTATTGTCGTTTTGTCCCTTCGGACCATTTTTCAATGATTTTCACATGAAGTCTTTAAACGATGATATTGAGATTAAACTACGGTTTCGAATCTATGCGCTTAAAATGATTCATCGATGTCAAAATAAAAATTCGAAATAAGAGATCGTTCAAAATTGTTTCAAAACAATTTTCGATTTTTACCCTCCTCATGTTTTCATAGTACAGAGCCTAACGAATCAACTGGTACCAAAATTTTAAAAAAAATCGACCAAAAAGTTGGCCAAATCAATCGAGAAGCTTACTGGTTCAGAAAAATGCAATTTTGATCCGGTTGAAGTATGAAACCGGAATTTTCGCCAAACTAGAATGATAGTTTATGACCTCGATATCTTCTGAGAAATATCATAAATCATCGAAAATCAGGAACCATTGCTACAACAAAAGCAATCCAGCAGATGATAGCCAAGGTCATAAAATATCATTTTAGGTTGGCAAAAATTCCGGTTTCACACTTTAACCGGGTCAAAATTGCATTTTCTGAACAAATGAACTTCGCGAGGATTTTGACCAATTTTTTGGTCGAATTTATTGAAAATTTTCGTACGAGTCGATTTTTTAGGCCCTGTACTATGAAAATATGGTTAAAAATCGAAAATTATTTCCAAACAAATTTGGACGATCTTTCATTCAATCGGTTATTGAACTAAGTTTACTTAAATATTCAAGGTATCTTTTCACACGTCTGAAATGTTACGCAATTTTAATGAATCGTAAAAAAACCTCTTCAAAAACCCTCTAAAAGTGATTTTCAAAAAAAGCAAAATGCTGCTTATAAAGCAAATCAGCTTGAGATTGCAAAACTCAAAAACGAATCGGAGAAATACAAGTTAGAGTTTGAAAGAATGAGGAATGAGCAAAATGAGAAACAACAAAAAGAAACTTTGGCGCGGTTGGAAAGGGAAAATCAAGAAAGAATGGCCGAACAAGAGAGAAGATCTAAGGCCGAAATGGAGGCAATGAGAACAGAAGAACGGAGACGTCAACAAGAGAGAGAGATACAAATGAATCAGGTAGAGTATGGTCGAGATCAAATTAACTTTAATGGGTAAAAGCATGTTCGAATAAATGGTAAAAAACAAGTTAGCTATCATTTGAACTTTTAAGTGAAAATTTTTCGAGCACCATGTAATAACGCTCTAACTATGAAATGATTCATTTGCATTTTTAGAAACTCATCCATGCAAGTTTCATTGGTTTAACATCTTGGTTTAATGTGGGAGCGTACGTGACGTTCAAACATAGGGGTTAACATTGAAACATGGGGGAAACTCAGACATAAGCATTTAAAAATTTAAGGAATACGTTTTGACGAAAAAACTTGACTGTGAATTTTATTTAAGGAAATGGCTCGAATCAAGGCAGACCAGCAACAAGAAGCAGAGAGACTTCGACAAGAATTTCAAAAAGAAAATATTCATCAACAAGAGCTTCATGATTCAAAAATAAAAGAGCTTCAACTTCAACACGAGAACCTGGAAGCCAAAACTGAAGCGGAGCGGCAACAACAAAGACTGGAATTCAATGAGGACCGTGCTAAGTTCACAGCTATTTGACAAATAATTCTCACAGTTACAGCCCAAGTTTGTTTTGATTCGAGCAAACTATTAAAGATGTTATCTTTGGAACGAAATTAAATCGAACTGAAATTTACAAAAAAAATCAGTTTGAATGCCAGAATTTTTGTGAATCAGAACTGAAGTAAGCGCAATTAGACGTTGCCGAAAAAAGTATTGCGCTAACGGTAATGCTTTCGCCAAGTGTCATCAATAACATAACTGTGATAAACCAAGCTAGTACCTTGATGGTACTAGACCGTATTCTGGGAAGTTCCCGACGTCTACGTCCCGCGTTAGTGGAACTGACCATAAACCGACCGGTAGATCATTCACTTCACTATTTAGAATAGTCGAAGTCACACTCGTTCTGCAATAAAGTTTGCCCTATATTAGATATAGTGTTTTATACTAAGCAGGACACTAGATAGCGATATCACAATAAAAATAAATAATTCGACGGGCTTTTCGATTTTCAAATGGAATCTTTTTCGTTTTCCACGCCATGGCCGTTTAAAAGTTATTAGTTAGTTAAAAGCTTAATTACTCAAAAACAATATACCATGCATTTGAAATATTTTGCTCAAAAGCCATTATATATTTTTCCTTATAACTAGCAAATTTTAAAGAAAATGGCCGCTGCTGAAGCTGAAAAAAATGCTCAACTTTTGAAACTGGAAAATGATAATAAGGAAGAAATGATGAGAATAACTGCTGAGGCGGAAGAGCAAGCTGAAATTATCAAAGCGATGCATGACGAAGCGATGGAAAAAACAAATCAAGAGATAAAAAAATTAGAAAAACAGCAGGAAAATTATCTTAAAATTATTCAAAAGAAAAATTATGAAGCAACGTATCCAATACCATCTACTTTGTCAATACACCAAAATGCCCATCCAAAAGCATTTTATATTCAAATATTAGGTTGTCGTGGCGCGGGAAAATCAACATTTCTTAATCGTTTTTTTCAAACCTCCGGGCTCAGGAAACATACGAATAATTAATTTCAAGCATCAGTTAAGTTTATATAATACGGAAACTTGGATTTGTCAAGTCCAACCAAAAATATTCACATGCGAAAAGATCATCACTTAAATATCATGCTGAAACTGGAACAGAAGAAACGACAAAAAAATCAGAGTTTTTTGATGTGACGAGTGTGATAAATGTAGAAGGAATGCCATCAAAATATGATCAAATATTTCTAGGAAAAATTTCAGAATTTTTGATTGAACGAACCTTTTTATAACCCTATTTATAATTTTGGTAATCGACCACTACGAGTTCTTTCACTACGTTTCGTAATTCGGCTTGAACGGTGAGATATTTTCGTCAAGGTCATTTTTTACAAAAAATGATAATATTAACGAATTTAACGATTTTAACGATTTTAATGTCAAACTTGATGCGTCATACCGATGATCCCATCAATCAAGGCTCTAGTTGAGCCTTGAAGATTCGGACAAAAATGTGAAGCTTCAAAACGGTTAGATATATTGAATTTTGAGTTTTTGATTCATTCTTTTTGATTCAATGACCGGATGCATATTTGGTCCATTTCTCCTTTTCTCTTTACGAAGGCCATGAAGTTGATCATGGATCCAAAATTTTCAAAAATATGAATCTTCAGAATCTATGAATATTCAGTTGTCGTAATAAGAAATTCAATTTTTTTCTGAAAAATTTAAAGTGGATCAACCTGGAATCGGAGGACTAGATATCAAAGAAGCCGAATATCTTGCTAGATTTGGACCAGGTTAGTACTTTAAGCATAAAGTTTTCTTAGCAATGGCTTATCTCATTTCAATAGAAAGAACGAGCAACTCACGAGATTATACGGGGTGGTTGCTACTTAGTCGGGAAATGGCTGTGAATGAGGCACTTCCATGTCATCGGAACCACTTCTTAGTAAGGATTTCCAATTGAGATGTGAACTTAGAAGAAGACATTTTTTTCAAGCTTGAAATTCGGACTAAAAAGCGATTCTGAACACATTATTGAGACAGCGTTTTTCGGACTAAGTCGCAACACCTCCGTAGTTATTTTTCATAACGTTGAATTAATGAGGCCCAAATAAAAATCAAGAAAGAACGATACTTTCGATTTTTCTTGTTAGATATTGACATTCTGTCAATTAACCGGCAAGTAATAGTTTCCTTATTCGGTCATCAAAAGAATCTTTAGTATTATGCTGCGTCTATTTGATATACGAACTTTATCAATACGTCATGTCTCTTAAACTGTTGTCCACTATTTCGACGATGTGGAAAATGATTTGATTCTTTCGAGAAATCAAGATCGTTACAAGTTCAATCAAAATCGTTTTAACATTCGCTATTTTTCATACGATTGCCCCTGATTCAGTAACCCACGTCTTTTTTTTAAATACTTCAACCAAAGAGAACAGTTCTTAAAGCGATTCATCATCTATTTTTTCAAGAGAAATGCTGATAACAAGATTGAAATAAGTATTAAGGCCACTTCAATTATACATTCATGTTGGGAGAGAAAGGTTTCAATGAGCTTGACATGGCGCTTTTCAAGCATCTTATTCACAATAAAAAGCAATGTTCTTTTGTTCGAACTCAATGCGATTCACAAATCAATGGAATTTTGGATCGTTTTGAACTTACCGATCCCGATATGACTGCTGAAACTGCCTTCCAAAAATTGCAAAATGACTTCAAGTTCTATATGAAAAAGGAAGTGATTTCACAAACAAGTTTTGAAGATGATCTAGGAATGTTTTTCAGAGTGAATATTTCTTATGCTTAGGACTACGTTTTGAGTCGTTCAAAGATTAAATGTAATAGTAGGAATATTTTGAAAACAAAATTCACAGACATTTTTTTCATTGGATCTCCGAGAACATTGCCTTGGAAAGAGTTTCGTGATTTTACTTTTATCTGCCAACATATCACAAATGGAGATCTTGCGCGAATTGTTGCTTTGAAAGAACCCTCTGATGACGAGTGAGTGAAAAACATGTGCTTGAGTTTGAATTTATAGATGCATTATTTGATATGAATTTAGGTCATTTAATGGATCATTTAATTAATCGAGTGAAAAGATGCATTACACAAACGAAAACAAAGAAAAATTATTCAATTATAAGAAATATTTTTATGAAGTCTTTGCTTTTTTAATCTGTTTATTTAGATTCGATGTGCTCTTAATCATATTGGTTATTGTTCAGAATTCACTAAAACAAGATGGGCAGAAGAAATAGAGGCAAGACAGCATATCAAAGAGAAGCAGAAGCTAATGCTCGTGCACAGCAATGTGAGAGAGATTTACAAGCGATTGAAAGAAAAATGAATGAGCTGAATTCAAAGAGAAATGCTAAAGCTCGTGCTGATCGTGAGCACCAACAATCAATTGCAAGGCTTAGAAGCGACTTGAATACGAAGAAGTCGAATATTCAAAAAGCAAAAACAGAAAAAGAAAATAATGAAAGAAAAATCAGGGAAACGCGAACAACGAATGAAAGAAATATGAATAATCACCGAGCCAAAATGCGTGATGAAATTCAGAAACTGAAGCAAGAACAGAATGATAAAGATAAGGCAGCCGGCCAGGTTTGGATCGGACTTTTATAAACAATTTTTGCTTAAAATGTATAATTTAATTTTTAAGCTTTTACAATATTGAATCGTTTTACGAAAAAGGGAATGGTTGAACCTAAGCTGTTCTTCTACAGCTGTCGGAAAAAATCAGTTTTCTGATTCAAATGAAAGTTTTTGACCGGAAGAATACGATGCAAAAGAATTTTGGTCCGGCAATCCAAGAATTTGTTCTAAATTGATTGTTGAAAATTTGGAATAATTTGAACAATAATATCGATTATTTACTATGGCTTAAAAAATTATTATGGTTTCTGATTCCCAAAAAATTCGTGAATTTTGAACGACTTACTCAGCATGTATTCTTACATCGATGGACTAAAGATCTTTTTGTATCGTATTCTACAGATCACAAACTATCATTTTAGTCAGGATCCGAAAATTGCTCAGGACCGATCCCCCTTTTATGAAATCGATATTTGCATGCTGATTATGATATTTAGGAGACAAGAAAGCGGATAGATGAAAAAAAGAAAGAAATTCGACAACAAAGTAAAATTCAAAGACAAGAAATACAAACAAAGCAAAAGAAAAACAATGACATACGAAATAAGAAAATTTCTGATATTCAAGAACGATTCGATCAAGATATGAAAATCTCAATAAATAAAAACGAGGAATTGAAAAGAGAATGTGCAAAGGATTTTGCTCAATTTTTAGACTTGGTCATTTTGGACTCAAAGACCATATTTTTGAAATAAAAAGAGCAATGACAAAGAAATTATTGGAAGCAGAAAATGAAAATAATGAAAAAATATCAGGGCTTCATGAAAACTTCCAAGCAAGAAATGCAAAACTGAAGACTGAAGCTACAGCTAAATTAGCAAAAATCGAGGAAGATAATGCTAAATCTCTTGAAAAAACACAAATCACGGCCAAGCAGTTGCAAACAAAACAAGAAGAATATTTGAATATTATCGCTAAAAGAAATTACGAAGCGAAATATCCAAAGCCAGAATTTTTAAAAAATCACGAAGACGAAAACCCAAATTCGTTCTATCTGCAAGTTTTGGGTTGCCGTGGGGCTGGGAAGTCTACTTTTCTCAATCGAATTTTTCGAGCAACTGGTCTTAGGAACTTTTGATCATTTACTCGACCTACAACCTCAATTCATAGTCAGGAATTATTTTCAAAATAGAAACCAAGCACATCAATGAATTATGAAGTGAAAGTTGGAGCTCAAGAAACAACGAAATTTCCGGAATTTTTCGACATAACTAGCGTCGTGAACAAAGAAAGAATGCCCGATAAGTATAAGAAATTTTTCTTAGGAAAATTCATTTCAAATAATGAAATTTGACAAACGGAGTTTGCGTGATTTTTTATCAGACGTCGGCGGACAAGGACTTCAAAAGTCCTGACAGCTCTGTCTCGTCCTAGGACAGAATCGAGAAAGACAGAATCCGGTCAAAAAATTTGAACAAAATTCGACGTCTGCTCTAAATTGAAATCAAATTCAAAAGTCGATCAACCTGGCATTGGAGGATTAGAAATTAAAGAATCAGATTATTTGACTAAATTTGGACCAGGTAAAATATGATTTATATTCAATAATAACTAGAACTGTTATTTGGATATAAGGTCATTTTCATTTCACCTTTATGCTTGGCGAAAAAGGATTTAATGAACTTGATATGGCTCTTTTTAAACACCTTATCCACAATGAAAAAGAATGTTGCTTCGTTCGAACTCAATGTGACTCTCAAATAAATGGCATTATTGATGACCTCGCTGATGAAGACTCAGATTTTTCTGCAGAATCAGCGTTTCAGAAACTTCAAGATGATTTTCGTGGATATATTTATAAGGAAGTTATGTCAAAAACAAACAAGAATATAAACCTCGGTCGGTTCCAAGATTGAAAATTTTATTCCTTCGTAAACGTTTAAAAGCCTTGATTTTGTTGTATAGATAAACAAAATTTCAAAATATCGATTAAATTTATATGAATTTTTGTAATTGTGTCTTGGAACCTGTCTTGAAGATATTTATTTTATCGGTTCACCCAGAACATTACCATGGAAAGAATTTCCTGATTTTACTGAGATTTGTCGTAAAATAACAAGCGGAGATCTTTTCAAAATGGTTGACATAAATAAATGGTTACATAAATGTTTCCCGTTGAAGTGAGTCAAATTAAATACATTTTTAATAAGTTATCGACGGTTTTTAGATCTTCAGCTGAATTAAGCAACTCGCAGTCGTCGTCAAGCAACTCACCACGCTCGTCTCTTGAAGAATCACAAATAACGGCCAATCAATCGTCGTCAAGCGACTCAATACTATCGTCATGCGAAATTTCACCGTCGTCAAACGATATTCCAACATCGTCAAGCGACTCGCTCCCGATTTCAAATATCGATTTGAAGAATCGATTAATTGCACTTAATGACATGAATCAGTGTTAGCTCAAACATTGTGAAATTTAATCATTTGGTCATTTTGAAAATCTGTTCTCAGCTACTAGTGAACGTATATTTGTTTGAAAATATGAATTATGACAGTAACAAATTAAATGTTTCTTTTTTGTCAATTAATGATTAAGCATCAGGTAAAAAGTGACAGTAAAAAGTTAAGCGTTTCTTTTTCTTTTATTTATGAGCAAGCATCAGGTTATGAGACAACCGTTTTATAAAAACGGTTGTTTGAGAATCAAATTAAGGCTATGAGTAAGCATCAGGCAGAAAAACTGAAACGAAAGCTATTTTAACATATTCAATTCAATTTTCTTCTTAGCTTTTTAAACTCAGATTAATAATGAATTTTTGTATATAGCGTTTTTACATACTACGCGGGGGTCCAACTTTTGGTCCAGTAAAGTATGTGAAGGAGGTGAGTCACATGAAGGATGTGCAGACTCATTTTTGGTCCAGCCCAGTTTCTATTCGAAATTAATGATCACGTGATTTGAACCCACTTTTGGTCCGCTTTCAAACTGATGGAAAACTTACTTTTGGTTCAGTTCGAACTATTGAAGGTGGACCAAAAGTGAGTTTTCGAACAGTTTATTGATCACGTGACGATGATCACGTTCGATGAGTTTAAAAGTGGACCAAAAATGGGTTTGAGTCATGTGATCATTAATTTCGAAGAGAAACTGGGTTGGACCAAAAGTGAGTCTGCTTGCATATGTTTCTGACTCACCTGCTTCACATACTTTACTGGATCAAAAATTGGACCCCCGCGTAAGAAGCTGTTTTTAATCGAAACGTTTGCAGTTTTTTGCCTTGGGTCGGAATCCAGCACCGACCAAGTGAATGAACGACGCTACATGATGCACTCTAGGTTGAAAACTAAAAACGCCACTGGAATAAATCTTTCCGATAAATCATCAAATTAGTGAGCATTTGACTTGAAGTTTGACTATTTGAAGATCAGCAAGAATGATTGTTACTTTATACCGTATAGACTTTACAGTGTTGTTTGAATTCTCTAGAAAAAACTTCATGAGTTCAATATTGAAAAAATTCAAGAGCCGTTTAAAATCCAGTAAAAATGGGCCTGAAAATTTAGGATTCATACTTAATGGCCCATTGTATAGGCCCGTGATCCAAAATGACTTCACACATGGCAGTAAGAACAATAATTCGGTTAAGCCGGATGATCGACTATCAATAACTTCGGTTGTTTTTGTAACCAATTCAGCGTTATCTCGTTATTTGAATCCAGAAAGACGTAGTTGTTAAATTCATCAACGGTTACTTTGTGTCAAGTAGTGTCTTTAACACCACTGGGATGCACGGACTGAAAAGTTTAATTTGAATTGTAACTTCTCGAGTTATCTTACTTCCCTTTTCAACATCATGTAAGTATTGGAAACTTCAATTGGTCCCTGATGTGGGCCATTATTTATAGTCCGTGAATCTGGATAAAATTAGAGAGTACAAAACACGGTCATTAACTGGTAAATCCCCACGGTAGAGTTCGAATATATAGGGGGTGTCTGATATGTCTGCGTCAAAATGACTTAAATGAGAACGATAGGAGTGTGACGCGAGTTGTACTGATGTGATTGATAAGATTGAGATGCTTGAATCAAAGTTTGCAGTTATATGACTGAGACGCCTTGACTTAAACTAGCACAGATATGACTGAGACGCCTCAAATTTTTTGGCGTTATTTTTAAGCGTGTCGACGTCTCAATCTTATCAGTCTTAGCAATCCAACTTGCGTCTCACTCATACCGGTCCCATTTGGGTAATTTTGACGCAGTCGTATTAGGTAGCCCCCTATATAAGTTCATTTTTCATGGCCGAAAGATGAAAGATATGATAAACCTAAAAAGATACAGAACTAATTTATTCCGATAAAATATGCGTTTTGACAATCAAATTATGCAATCGTTTACATAAAAACCATTTTGACAGACCGGCACAGACACTTCAAAATATGTTCAAACTTAACCAAAAAATGCTTTGTTTTATTGGTTTTTTAGGGTTCAATGGGGTCACGGCAGCAAAAAACTATCAGGCCCACCACCGGAGAGGTTATGAGCATGCTCATCCAGTCGATGAAAGTCAAGTTAATGTAAGTATGACTCATATTTTCACCAAAACGGTAGTTTAAGAATAAAATTTAGGCTATTTCAAATCTAATGCATGCATGTTATCAAAGAGCACCAGAAGAAATATGTCTCAGAATGATTTTTAATGATGATACTTTTTGGTTGAAATAAAAGATAGAATGTAATTCGCGATACTTTTGGCAAAAAACTGCTCTTTTCGCACTTCGTTCACTTTGACATTTGATTCAAACGGATTTTTTTCCTCTCAAGTTGACAGTGTCAAGTCATCATTTAGATTTCTGTTTATTTGACATTTCAAATGGCAGTTTTTGAATTTCAAAATGGTTGACTGGCAAATCCAACTCGAGCTGATGGAACATCTAAAATGGAAAGGTGAGAAGATTAAGACATTGTTTCAATGTCGGTTATTAATAGGTTAAAGATAGAGGATAGTGACGAAAAGGGCCATAACTTATGGCCCATAACCGTCACCAGGATTTCAAAGCTGTAGCCAATACATTTCATCTCCAACACCGATGTCACCGATTACATTCTTGTAAATGAATTTTACCTTCATTAGTATCATCACAATTGGAGACGATCAATTTTGGTGGTTGAGCATTTTTGTCGAACCCGTTTCTGAATCGATTGCCAAGCAATGGCCTTGTTCTTTTGACCAGCTTCCCCGCACGACCCGTCGGTGTATGTCTCGCGTTTTGAGCCAAACTTGACCTTACGCTACGCGAAACGCTCCGTCTTATGCTCAGTAATGGACCGGATATTCGACTAATCGTCGTCTGAAAAATCATTGCGGTCGAATAATTCACTTCCGTTTCACATTTTGTCCACAAGTATCGTAGTCTTTATCGAGACTGTTGAAAAATAGCGCCGCCTAGAATGGCTCAAAATGTAAACGAGTACCGGCCTGTAACCATAAACGAGAATAGTGAGAAGGTTTTTCGCCGAGAAGAATATCATCATTTGAGTTTTTATCAGTTGGAGACCAAACATGAAATAAAGTCTAGCACTGAGAAATGGAATTTCTTAATTCAGGAATCTCGAAACTAACCGGTCAACTATACCTTTGAATCATAGGATATGAACCAGAGGTTATGAACGTCAGGCGTCATCCGATATAAAAATGAGATCCCAGCTTGGAATGAAAGTAGAACAATAATAGCCCAAACTTCGGTTTGCATGAGAAAAGCATCCACTTGTGGACCATAAGTTCGAGCACGACTGGCATAAGGTGCGAATAAAAAAATGAATTTAAAAAGGCTTTGAGTTAGTTGAAATGAGTTCTTCTGATATAAAATGACAAAATGCCAAAAATTTGGAAATTTTGAAATTTTCAACCAAGCCTTAATGACCAGCAAAGCCACAGAATTCACTGACAAATTCAATAATATCAGCCGCACTACCAATACATCCAACAATAAGCTGAGTTTTTTCATCCCTCAAAATTTCTTTCCCACTTGGATCATCTTCAAGATCTTGTGGTAATGGCATCACTGCCCGCCCAGCCTCCAGAATGAAAGGAATCAACTGATGATATGCAAGCAACCATGTTTCATCACTCTCCTTGAAAACCATACGATTGAATGTCGCATTGCCTTTGAATGGGGGTAGCGTAGTGATGTTGGCGACATTCGAACCGGTTGACCAACTTGGTCATATGATATGGTCATATCACATGGTCATATCATATGGTCATACTAAATGGTCATATCATATGCTCATATGAGTCATATCAAGAGATGTTGATGACACACTAACCTGGTGTCATAAATTTCAAATAATCTGTTTCCTCCTCACTGCAGACATAAAATTTTGATTTAAAGAAAAATTGATGGGCCATGAGCATGTGTAGCATTGGAATCGTTGCAATGAGGTAGCAAAGTATTGATGGACAAAAATAATGGTACTTTGATGCGGGATTCATGGACTGAGTTTTTGGACTCTGATCCATATTGTCCATAGCCTATGCTCCATTGAACCCTTGCTTATATGGTGTGAGTTCTTTGTTCCACATGAGATTCGCCATTTTCATAATGATCTAAATTCGGGCTCAATTTATGACATTTCAAACGTGATGCCGCATAAGTTATGTGGTATATTTTTGCCGTATTTTGAGCCTGAACCTTGATGACCATTTCTGAGCTCATGGCGACCAAACAAAATAGCGTCAGTAACCTGTAAAATTGAAATGTTCTATTTTCAAATTTTATATCTGATGTTCCATAGAAATCTGAAAGTAACTTTTAATTAGATTTTCACTGCATTTTAAGGGTGTCAACATCGATTGGATCAATATCACCCAAAACTGATTTTTTTATAAAAATAGCCTATTTTGACTACTGCAATTCTCGTTGTGTCAACCATTTTCCTCTAGGACCAACCGTTTAAGAGTTACCGTCCGGTCACGAAAATACGTTAATTTGAAAAAAAAACAGTCTCTCTAAGCTGAAACTAGAATTGTAGACTAAATCAACCACGTTGAATTCAGTGGTGACATTCATTTTGACCAGAACCACATAGTTCGGGTGTTACAACATGGTAGGTGAAAACTGTTTTTACGCAATTAGATGTCCTAGAAAGCTAAAAATCAGACTGTAAACTTATTCGACTACGCTGAATCTTGTGATGGTATACATTTTGATGTGAACCAGATGAAACCGGCTGGTTATTAAAATACGGTAATTTTGAAAAAAACGGTAAAAACACTCGGAGTGGTTTTGATGATTTTTTTATTTTCAGCTTTTTATTCTCATTTTTTTCAGCTTTTTATTCTCATTTTTATCTAGAACATCATTTTTGTATTCCAACAAGGGCTTTTGATGATTCTGTCGATGGAATGTATGGGTTGAGGTTGCGTCATTTGGTTTTGTTTTGATACTGTTTCTGTTTTTTTACTCGATTGAGTTTGGTAATGGCCTTTCTTTTTATTTTCTTCGCAAGAACGGCATCTCGATATTTTTCGGCTTGATCCAACGAATGCAGATTACCATCGAGAATTGTCCAACCAACAAGTTTCATCATTTTTTTTGCCGCTTCCCTATCTCCAAAGTTATAAATTGTGCTAGCAACTGCTGTGATGCCATCAAACTTTGGTGTTGAAACATGCAACGACCCTGTCTTGGTCCAAAGATTTCGATTTGTGAAAACGCTATGGAAACTCTCTAAATTTGAAGTATTTCCAAAATTTTCAAGCTTTTTATATAAGTCATTTGATAATAACCAACCATCAAATAAGTCTTTCATAAGTTCATCTAACTGAAACTGAGTAAACTTATGACCATATGTCCTGAAGACGGGTTCGTCACCACAATTCAATCCATTCAATTCACAAGAATCATGTATGCCCAGGCAGTGATCCTTCATAGTGCCATGAATCATCAACCAAGACCTTTGCGTCATTTTTGTCTTTGGTCTCTTGGAAGATCTTGGTCACATTGATCATCGTATTCTTGATATAGTTGCAGAGACGAAATTTGTTGACATTGCCAATTTTACCTCCACTATCGCCATGGTGACTGTGCTTCGTCAAAAAATTTGTGACGTGTTTCAATACATTTTTTAGAATGTGAGCAAGGTCAAAGTGGAGATGAATACGGTCAGATAGTTTTTCGTCTTTGATACACCCCCGGACATCTATCCTTTCTCAAAATCTTACGCCGCCCACGCCTATTTTGAATGTAAACAATAGAGAAGATGAGGATTTTATCTGAGCCAGGATTTTGGTCCAGGGGTGTA
>SCLD01091084.1:0-13026 GCA_004367895.1 Oikopleura longicauda | reverse complement strand
GCCAAATTTTAAGTTTTAAAAGAAAATGTCGATGAAAATAAGCGACGTTGATTTTTTTTCATCGACAAAAATTTTGTCGATGAAATACGTCACCACCGTTTTTAATCAAGGTCGTTTCACTTCGATCAAAAAATAAGATCACTGAGGCTCAGTGACTGAGCTCGAATCTTTGACGTCCATAAACTAAGCGATCGTGGAACCGTTTTTTTAATCCAATTTCGCATTCAAAAGGATCGATCGAGGAATGATCGCGATCATGGTCGTTCAGCACCGAAAACTGATATTGGATCAGCGATTTCGATAATCCATTTATCGATATTACTGGTTAATTATCTGATTCTCGGGAGATAAGAATCGAACAGTCGGTTATTCCGCCCTCAACCGCGCCCTTAATAATTTACCACGTCAGGTTCACTCTTAAACCGACTTAACAACGTAGAATACCATAAAGATACATATAAAATTACATGCATTTAGTTTGTTTTATGCTTCGTGAAAATTCGTGTACTCAATATTTTCAACAAATGGATGCAATACTAGTGGTTTTCATGCATTTTTGTCCAATTTATCGCCATTTTTGACGACTTCTTATACCATTTTGAGCCTAAAATATTCATTTTTGATTAATATTTGGAGGTATTTTGGTCCAATTTCAGTTCTAGAATCGTTGAGGTTTGAAACGTGGTTGAATGAGTCTCAGAGTGTGGCAAACTCAATTAAAATAACGAAAACTTTAATTTAAATTCTCAATGCTGATTTACACACATCCATTTTATGTCCAATTTGGTCAGTTTTTGGTTGAAAAATACCATTTTCTACCAAAAATATCAACTTGGCGTGACATCGCACTTAAAATGCCTTTTTATCTCAGTTCTAATCATCCCCGAATCAAAGTTCATCAATCCGTGTTAAACATTTACACAGTAGTAAGGTCAGCCCCAATATAAAAGATATCCACTCTTTGGAGTTTTTTTCAATGTTTATTAAATAAATCCATGGCAATATTGTAAAAAAATCTTTCATATCGTAAACAGCGTCCGCACCTTGGTACCAGCTACTTTGGGTCCCCACGGAATCGGACGACTTTGGGCGCATTTTTTTGGTACTTCCCACCACCCGCCCACGCAAAATTGAAAAAAAAACCATAAAAAGGTTTTGGCATCTTTTTGAGAACCCATTTCAGCAAAAATTAAAAATTCGGGTAAATTTATAGCCGATGTTAAAGTATTATTTTTTCACATTCTTAACACAGATCGATCCCTCGGAGGGATTCCCTCCTCTATCAGATAAGGTATGATCATGAAGATTAAGTCATGGGAAGTGCCTTAAAACATTTGCGTCCGGACTTCATCTATGACCTCTCTCTCTCTGATGAACGCCCTGTTGTTTATCATACTGAATGATTCATATAGGACGATTTTAAATAAACGCAATTAGTCCAATATTAAAACTTTTTTACAATTTGACTTCAAGGGGGTACCTAAACAACTTTTTTCGAGGGGATTTAGCTCAGTGTAGATGCGCACCAAAAAATCGACCTAAATCAAAAAACTAACATGACCACATTGTTCAGGAAACCAAACTCTATATTTTGTTACAGTCTACGCGCGAAAAATAAACAATTTTTGCGAATTTTGTTACGTGAGCTCTTTAAATAATATATTGATGTGAGGATTACACAATGTCCGTTTTAGACTTCTGCAGAGTATATCCGGCAATAGAACCGGTTTGATCCGGTTTAGCCGAATGAAATAGCCTCATTTTAGGATTTAAGGATTGCTCTTATATTGACTAAGCTTTTTGTCCGGCTACTCTTCCGGCTTTTTGTTAATCCGAAGCAGCGTGAAATGGCTTTCAGTCTAAATATAAGTAGGCTCAAGTCCGGGGTTTTTTCTGTCCCTGAACTCGAGAACTTTAAAAACGAAAATTTGATATTAAGCCTATGCGTGGGCGTTTGCGTTGGTGGACATCCTCGGACAAAATTATGGCACGATTTTTTTTAAACGGTCGAAGAAAACGGTCCGGCGGTTCTTAACCCAAGAATTGAGCCTAAATAAGGTTCAGAGTCTCACGAGTCGTGAGTCACGACCGGCCATGATTATAATTGTCATAAAAAGTTACAATTATAATATAATTATATTTTTAATTTTGAGCTCGACGAGATTCGTACCGTACTAAGCCGAATATGACTTTGAATACGGTTTATTCTTCTGGTGCTTTAAGAACGCGTGGCAGTTATGAATCATGTATGGTCTCTGCCCTTTCATAGCCCGGAATTACGAAAAGGAATGTTGTTTTATTATTTTGAAAATACTCTCACCCAAAAAATTCTCAAAAAAGCTCTCAGAAGATGGATTCAGGTCACTGAGCTGAAAATACTTGCACGAAATTATCGGCAATGTCACATTACTAACGCATCAAAGGTAAATATGAAATCGGTCAAGTATGGTAGAGATTTCATCGGTTACATTTCACAATCGTTATGAACTGAAATTCTGAAACTTCATCAAATCTATCACAACAGCATGTTATTAATGTAACATACAGTATGTAAAGAAATTATCGTATGTAGGTAAAGGTCGCCTTATGTGTTTATTTCGGAAGGATTTTATTCTAAGCAGGGCAGGGTTGTATAAAACCGTTGAAGATAGGAGATATTCCATCCTACAGTTCCATAATGAAGTTCCAAAATCTTCAATTTATTAAGCATTATAGCTTGGACCCGCCTATACATTCTCTCTGATGACGTGTTGTATAAACACAAGCTACGAAACGAAATGGTTCTAGTCGTTACGGATCGTCCGAGTTACGATCGTTTACGAAAATCGTTATCTACGAAAAGACGGTTGACCAACGGATCACAATGGGTGATCTATTTTATTTTTCATGACTTATGTTCAATTCAAAATTATATCAGAACTAAAATATACATCATGTATATCATTTACCGACGGCTACCTGACCATGATGATCGGATAGTTCTAGCGTTTCGTACAAAAAAGATTGATACAGCACGTTGTTCGCAATGTCAAACCTCGAATATTCATGAATCATGATAATATGTGATTATCCAAATTTTATTCATCTCAGTAACTAAATTTAGGTGTGTTTCGGTAAATTAACAGTGGCAGCTTCCTAAGCAGTTCGAACCCACTCGATACTCAACCGGTTATATATTTTAATTCGGTTGTACTGAAAAAATGAACAACGTTACAGTGAAATTTGATGAACCATCACCGATGGTCTGGTGCAAACAGTTTCAGGCAACTTGTATCTTGATTCAGCCATACCGTTAACCCAACTCGGGAATTGAATCCGAGAAATTACAGATTTGAGAGACATAAAGAGTATATTTGACCTTTTTGATCTGTATCTAGAACTCCTAATATTCTTAAAAATTGAAGTGAACTAACCGGAAAGAACCAGATTAAGGATTTTTAGAGTTGTGTAAATATTACAACCAGAACGTATACATCATCATAATTCGATTAGTTTGAACCAATTTTAACTGGAAATTTAGCCATTTTGGACTAATTTTGGTCAATTGTGATTCACTTGGTATTTAAAATTCAAGGATGTGGCAGTTTAAATGTAAAAAAATAATAAAAATGAGTTTTTTGACATAAAACACGATGAAAATAAAATTGTTCATATATTAATTAGCAATTCCACGTGACATTTTCAAAATGAGATTTGTTCTTATGCAATTTTTTCTTCCGAGGAGGTACTTTCCATTCACCCATTGTATAGATAGGGATGTCACTGGGATGATCGATAGCCAATCAGTATTGAGGATTTGAACTGATTGGAAGTCGTTTAGAAAAATGAAAAATGCGGTCAAAAAGTACCATAAGGGCACTCGAAAAAACTCGAATAAATTTCCTACTCACCTCACGATTCCGGATTTTTATCTCAATTTAACCAAAAAAATCAATTCAGGAGGATTTGAATCATTTGATTCAAGACCAATCATTTAAAATGACTCATTTAAGCGATTAATTATTACGTTATTAGAGATGACTTCTCTGGTCATGTTACTTAACTGAATTGAAATGATCTGAAGCAACATGGTTCAACAAGTAAAATAACTCAAGTCTCTCATAGTCAACTTGAAGTTGAAGTTCAATTTTACCACGTGACTCATGTGACGCGATCATGTGACGTCACGTGATGGTCTTGCCCAGATTCGTAGCATTAGTTTATCTTTTGACAGAATTATCTTGATAGTACCAAGTTGGTACTATTCGCTCATTTTCGTCGGAGATTTTGAAACATCTGGAAGCTCGTATCGAGCAAGCTGAGTTCAAATTTAGTCGAAAACGATCGGACAATGCCCTGGTATTAACTACCGATCGCACACTTACAGGTTCTTACACATCGAAACTTTTTCTCGAAGTAAAGTTCAAGACAAGGTCAAGAGCAAATTAGACATCACCATTACAAAAAACGTTTTTCGAACTATCGTCGATAGTATCGATTCGATACCTTATCGATAGAAAATTTGTCGTGTATAAAAAATTAAGGCTAGTAAATTGTTTGTATCCGGCCATTTGTCGTAATGTCTCATAATTAATGAGTCATTTTCGCCGATTAAGTAATTTCGAAAGGATGAGTTTAGAAATCCATATCACCGACAAGCGTAAATTTGTATCTTGGGTATATTTCTTTCCGGAGATGGCCTGTCTAATATTTTGTTTTGACCTTCAATGACCTGAAAATATTTTCAATTTTCGACTTAACCCCAAAATTTCGCTCGTAATTTAATTTCGTAAATCTCTTTAGTGAATTAAGATTTCATCCGAAATGAATTATTTTCTATTCCGCCTACAAATTACCTCAATTGACCTCGAATGACCCCAGAATGACCGAAATCGTCGAAAGTTGACTATTATAAAGTGTTTAATCATATAACTGCTGTCCGCTTTTGATGCACCGGTTTATGTTAAAGCCGGAAAAAGGTTAAAACCGTTTTTCTTCAAAAATGGGCTTATAATGAGTATTAACTCAGTAATCATCAATGATCAAAAATCCTTTTCAAACATTGAATCAATGATTATTTAGATCAATATGATCAATTGTCATTATCAGAAGGATTTGAAAAAGATTATGTTCAAAATTCATCAGATATTGTAGGATTTTTATAAAGATTTACTTCATACGAGTCGTATGATACGACTAAAGAATTTCTTTCAATAGATTACATGGGTTCTGATTTAGGTCTAAATGTGAAGTGGGGTGTGCTTTATCGATGGTCGTCGTCTCTTAACTGTCACTTCCATGCGGAATTTGGGCCAAATGATCATTGTGATTCGGGAAGACCCACCCGGGGTGGGCCACCCCACTTTAATTTATTTATGAGCAAGTGATTTCATAAGACAAGAAAGTGATTCTCTGTCGTCAATAAAAATTTGACGAAATTAGTGTGGTTGACGAATTATTTGGTGATGGTTGCTGTATTCAGAAATGTGATTAAGTTATTTGAGCATTTCGTTTGGAAATGAAATCTATTTGATTCTATCATCTGGTTCCAAATGTTTCGAAATGGAAACTAAACACCTTTTAGTTGAGCTCTTTTCTTGGCTCCAAAATCCTACAACATCTTTGATTCCTGAATTTCTTTTGGCTGACTAGATATTCAGATTATCTATTGAGTATTTTCTATTGACGAGAAGTGGAACATGGTATCATGATTACAAAGTGTCATAACACTTTTAAGGTGACCTATAGTCTATGGAAAATGTAAAGACGAAAATGACAGGTCCCGCTTATTGTACTCAAAGATAGCACGATTCCTTGACAAATTTTCACGCTTAATTCAACCCTGAAACACCATAAAATCAGCTGGAAAACCCCTGATAAAGAATAAAAAAGTGTCTTGAAATGTCATTCATTTCACCAATTCTATTGGTCCAATATGAACGTTATATGATATAACTTATATCCCCCAAAAAATTCCTCTGGTGACTTCCATATTTTCATAAATGAAATTTTCTGACAGATTCAACGGACAATCATGTGACAATAACTCTGAGTGATTTTAGGCCAGTAGGAACGATTCTGTCGATAGATCATTATAAAACTAAGATTCTTATTTACCTGGTGAAACGGAAATTCAAAATTATCAGCGTGAAATTTTTGGATTCCATTTGCTTTAGATCTTCGTTTTGTTTTCAGTTCAAATTGGTTTGAAAACCGATTTATCTGTTCGAATTCGGTTCAGCTGTTGGTTTGAAATTTGCAGGAGCGCTAAAGTAATGATCATTAATAAATTTTTAATGTAGAGCAAAAATCACACCAACGAATTCGAGGTCTTGGCATTGAACATCAAATGCCAAGCTTATTGCACTGATTAAAAGGTTTATATGGTGGTCCAAGTATTTTTGGAAAGCACCACCCGTTCGATCGTGGCAAATCGTTCCTTTGATAAAAATTAAATTATTTATCAGTTTATCACGATATATATATGTAGCAAGGGCTCGGGTCAACCTCATTTATGATTTGTTGTTTATGAATAGTTTCGAAAATCACGCATTTCATGTAGATGGACAATCCATCTTATTATACCGAAATTCTCGAAAAATCCGCATTTCGGGCCAATTTTTGGGCAATTGTAAAGGCTTTTGACTTGTGGAATTCTCAAAGTTATAATTTCACGGGTATTATATGTAGAATTGGGGTTGGAATGTGTCGTTTAGACTTATTTGACACCCTAATCAGACTCGTTTAGACTTCGAACTGTATTTAATCAAACTTTAAAATTCAATTTTCGTCCCACTGAGACATCTTAGTCTCACTGAGCAACGTGAGCAACGTGATTTGAATTTGATCAAAAATTTAACCACTGCGTAATATAAAGAACTCCCACCGACCTTGCTCCCGCGGCGTGGTTATATCTAGTTATAAATCTCTAATATCGTCTTCAACGTTGATCCTGTATATTCTGCCGTCTCCTGCCGAGTGCGAATCAGAAATCAAATTTAAAAATACAGCTTCAAAAATTTCTAGAGATATAAATATTTTTAGAAATTTTAATTGGTCGAGAAATCATCCCTCATTTGAATTCTCACGCTCGTTCCGACATACCATTTGGAACATATCACACATTTTGTCGTCGAATGATCACAAATTTTCAGTGTTACCCGTTACACCATTCTTTTCATTGCGATTATGATCAGATGATATTTGAAGTTATCAAAAGTTGTGATTCAAAACAAGCGATTTGCTGTGAAATTTCGGTTTGAACTTAGAGATTTCAATCAAAAACCACGTAAATGAGGGTTTCAATATTTGAAATGGATCACTGTGATCAATATTTATGGTACTTGTTCACATTATTTTTGTTATAGTTTTGCTTAGATATGTTGTTGAACAAACAATAAAACAAAACAAATAATCAAAATAATTCATCCTTTTTGATACACTGGGAGACCAAAATTAAGAAGAATTCCAGTTATGCTCAATTTAGATGTCAGTCAGGTGAAAGCAGCTGTTGATCAGTCACCTAGGACACCAACATTTCAGAATTTTTCGGGGGGGAGTTATCAAAAAGTTGTCACCAACTGATTTCGTCTCCAACATCCGTCACCAACAATATGCGTTACACGGGAACTAATTTTTATTTATCAAACATAAAAAACACGAAAAAGTCTGATTTTGACATAACACCGATTTCATATTTGGAACAAAAAAATGTTTAAACTTGCCGGGAAATTTCTTAAATCAAGTTTTGACTATCAATGTGACCGTTGGGTTATTTTTTGACCTATTGATGTCGAAATAAGGTTACTCCCCTCATCTCGTCAACTCTATCAAACGAAATTACGTTTTGGTCTTTTGTTGAACTTGTCGAAACTTTGGAAACGAAAATGGATCCTTTTCAGTCGTTCATTAATCGAAATAATAAATACGTTTTTCAGATCGATACGCTCTGCTACGGTTATTGCTGCAATAATAGGCCGCTTTCCTCCGGGCGCGAAAATTTTCGGAATTTTTTGCCGAAATTTTAGAACTGATGATCGTCATTAAACGCTATAAATTATATCATATAATCTCTGTTAGTTTATTTCAAGGTTCGGTCAAGTTTGGTCATAAAATAGTTATAAAGTGGTCATATTTGACCACAAGATGGTGATAAGATGACCATTTTTTACCGCGATCTGAAAATCACACTAGGCGACATCACAAAATGCGTAACTTATCATTCGTAGCCAGTTTAAATCATTTCTAGCCCAGTAATCAATAGGATTAACGCGGTTAAAAATTTAATGCGGTAAATATACGGTTTAGATATATAGGGTTACACTCAAGTCGTCTCGAATCGGTACGAATCTTCAAGATTCACCACCTAGTGGACCGCAGCGGTTAACCAATCAAAATTCACAAGATACAGTTTATGATGGTACTTTTCGTTGGATAAAGAATTTGGGTAATTCGTGATGGGCTATCTCTCACGTGCTTTGGTAATTTTTCTACTTTACGTGGTATTTGAAAAGGCTGATTATGTCACTTCACCGCGTGAGAGTGATTGAGATTATTCTTCACACACATTATTCTAGATAACTCCACCAACCGTAATTACCATAAGAGCACAAGCCCCGAGTCGTCAAGCTATCCATATCTCAAATAAATTCTGTATGGGATGCCCGGGGCGTTCCGAACGAGGACAGGTAAGGCCAGACGGACCTTGCCTGGTCCTCTTGATAAAAATAAAATTAATAGTCGGCGTAACGATATCGTAGTTCGAATGTTACTGCTGGTTACGAATTCCGGAGCGTTATCAATCTCGTACCAAAGTATCTTATGCAATTTTGACTTTCAAATCAGTATTTCTTTAGTTGATACTACAGTAAGGTCCCCTCAACGTGGCTTAAAAGATTTATTCTTATCTAGCTCGGTAGGGTTTTAATATTTTCACACACGCTCTTCTAGATGATGTCATTATAACTCACATGACTCTTTAGTTTTGACAAAATGTAGCTACAAAATCAACTGATCTCAGAATGATTGATACGAATAACACATTAGAAGACGTGCTGTAGATCTTGAAGTCTGATTTTAGAAAAACTGTTGTTGACACGCTTGCTTACTAATTTGTTTATGGTGTTTGTATACACAATATGAATTATTTCCATATGTAAAATAATTTACAGAACGACATCCGTACCAGAAGTCCAAAGTACTGTTCTGGAACTGTATATCGGTTTATGACTCGGTTATATAGCCCATGAGACTGTATCCGATTTGACTAGATTAGAACCGATCAGACTGGCTCGGACAAGCTTCAATTTTTGTATGCCAACTGCCTTGTCCGTTCTAAACTCGATATCACCGATTTACGAAATATTCTCAAACAAAATCTTTCCGTTATTTCACTTTGAATTCTGTGATGAATGCACTAAATTGACCCCGAAATGACCTATGAAACAAAATTTACCGGGCCTCCAGTGAAAAATGGGACCTAGTCTGAGTAAATGAGAGAGAATGATCTGGCTTTAGATCTGCCAGCTGACTAATAGGGTTAGGGTCAGTGACTATCGCTCGAGATACATCTCATCGCAACCAAATCGACAGCCCCCGAATCATTTTCCGTATGATCATTTGATGACATTTTTCGTTGGAGACCCCATATAAGATTTCTGAAGATTTATGGGTTTCAACATGATTTATAATATTTTAAAGGATTAATACAGTAGTCAGGGATTATAATGTTTAATAAAGATTTAAAAAACCAAACGTTCACTTAAAATTAAGATTTTTGAAATTTCCGATTATAAAATTTGAAAAGATTATTTTGAATTAGATGATTTTCAAACTTTTGGTTTTCACAAACTTTTTAAATTCGATTGACCGAAAAACGTTATTTGAGACTTTTACAAAAGGGCATTTCCGGTCAGTTTGAAATAAGTTTAAAGACTTCCGGGTGAGATCGCTTGAACAGTTCTTTGAACCTCAATGAATTGATTTGTTTTTTCATTTTTCAGTCAGTCTCGTCCGAACGGTTATCTACGATCGCCCGTAGTTTCCCTGATATTTTAACAATTGCGTCCTTGGTGCCCGCACTTTCTTAGCTGGGCTTTCATTTGAGCGTTGAGAGATCTCAATTGTAAAAGCTCTAGAACATTGATACGGTATAGATATTCTGGTGATATCGCTCGAATCAACCGCAAAAACTATAACATGTAACATATAGTTTTCGTAACCCCCACATACATCAATATACGATTTGACCACTAGTTTAGATTATACACTCTGACTGTTATTGAAATGACGATATATAATATATCATATATTCAAACGAATATAAGCCCATCCTTTTAGCATTGGTATACCGTAAACTATAAACGGTATGCAGTACTCGCAGATAACTAGATCGTGATCTGACTCTGTCGGTTTTTCTTTGCTAGAAAGCCAAAGCCAAAATTAGTTGGCCTAAATAATGATTCGGCGCCAGGGTATTTAAACATTTAATTTTTGTTAGATTTAACGCTTTACCTAAGCCATATAATCATCTCAATTTTAAATATTTGTATCAAACTCAAAGAATATTTCACAAAAAAAAACTTTCAGGAAATTCTCAAAATTAGAATTGGAACAAAATTCGAGTGCAAATATTTTCGGCAGAATGGATTCGGCAGTTAAAGCACAGGTAAAAAACTCATCTATCGTTGCTTGCTTCTCTCTTTTTTTCTTCCGAGTCATATTGATTGGTCATCGAATTTGAGATGATCGGAAATTATCAGTATGTTATACAGTATATTTACACAAAAATACCGCGTTGTAGAAGTAGCCGTACACGGTGTACCGCCATCAACTACAGCGTCAATCGTCCCGGTCCCCGAATTCTGAACATTATACCGAGTATACTAATCATTGTACATCCCTTTCCGATTTCCGAATAAGAAGATAATTAAAAATACACTGTTACTGCAGTCGCGTGTTAAGACAGTCACGTGCTTTATGAATTTGCTCGGAAATTAAAATGATTTGGACCTATCACGTGGTTTGAATTTGATAGTTCTGATTAAAAACTGAGTGAAGACTTTTTATTACTACAACTTTCATTTGTCAGTCCTAGCTTTTTTGCAAGAGAAGATTAGAATTGCACCTTCATGAAAACTGATGTGTCATGCATATGACTCATATGCACGTCGGTGAATAGGGTGTATTCGACTGATCCCAAACGTCCATGGAAGAAAAATATTTTTAGATTGAATGATGGATTCATCGGAAGATGGTTAAAACTAAGATGATTCTAGATAAAATCTTCAAACGCTGATCACAAGTAATTAACTGTATTATACGGGCCGTATAAACCGATAAAACGTCCGGTACCGAGGACAATGTGAGGTTCAACGAACAAAGTTAAGCTTTTTATCGCTAATAATTAGATTTCTGATTGACTCTCAATTGAGCATTCTGAAACGTGAATATAAAAGCTTGTGGTAAAGCGTCAATCTGATTGGCTGGGAGTATCGTCGAATCAGATTTGAAAGTCTTGATGTGATGTTTTGAACCCGTTAAAGGTATTCTTTTAATCATTCTGAACCCGTTATTATTCGATTTTCTGCTCATCGTCAAAAATACCACGTCAACTCCGGTCTACGATTTAAAAGATAATCTGATTGACGATCAGGGATTGGTCGCCCCATTGATGCATAATCGTCACCCTTTTGTCACTAAAAAGATTATTTTTCATCAAAAACAATTATTACAGATTAAATGCAAAAAATCATTTGAGGCTGCTTAGTAAAATTATTTCTGAAATACGTTTATTTACAAACTTAAGTACATAATTTACCTACCGAACAGAAACAATAATTACAAATTGTCTCTTTTTCATTAAGCTCTCTCTGAATCTGGGAAAAACTACAAAAGCCGGAACTGTTTATAGCGACATTTTTGGGAAAAAACAAGCAAAAATCGAAAAAATCGCATTTTGGGAACTGCTCCAGCGTCATTTTAGGGGAAAATTTGGACTTTCTTTTTTAATCAAAATTGTATTCATTTTATACCTGGATTTTGGTCAGGAATTGGTGAGTTCTAAACGTTCAATTACCGGTACAGCATTTCATATCAGAACAAGTAACTTTTGACATTTGTCATGTGAACGATGATCTGTCAATCGAACATCGAATAGAACAGATGGACTTTCTATTTTTCGTGGACATTTGATTTTGACGTATTCTTGAATTTGCTCCGAATATCTTATTAGAAATATTTAGGTTTTTGAAAATTTGTGAAGTCAGGTCAAAAATCAAAATCGGCATGATTTTTTATCGTCTCAATGGTAGTTCACTTCAGATTCATGTTAACCACGATTGATCTTAGTAATCAGCTGTCAAAATTTAGTATACGCCTGAAAGAAGGGTACAATTTATTTAAGAAAATATATTTTCAGGTGAAATTGTGATTTTGAAACTTATTGAGAAGAAACGGTACTTTACACACGTCTTCAGAGAAACTAAACTATCATTGTTGATCAACAATAAATTTTGAGCTATCGTGCAACTCATAAAAAATATTATGTTCTATGTAAGATCCTTATTTTGATCAAAATTGGCGAATTAAGACCAAAATCAAGCATTTATATATTCAAAAATGAGTTTTGTCTTATCTATGTTGGAATGTTTTTTGATTAAAAAAAAAATGCGAAAAAAAATTATAGTAAGTTCGTTTGTATTTGATCACAAATATTGAGATCACTTGTATTTTTGGGCGAGGTCGCTGTTACTGAGGCTGGGGTTTCAAAGTACTTTTATGGTATCTTTGATAATAACTACCCAATAACCGGTTATCATTCAACTGAACTAAATTATAACGTGTAGGCCACAGTATTATCCCAACAAGAGAACATCATTTTGTTCGCCATCAAGGGAACATTAAGAGGGAAAACTTGTTTGATAATAGATTATACGCCCATCCTGTTCAGTTCATCCAAATTGGACCAAAAATCTGAAGATTCTTTCACTTCAAACATTTCAATGAATACGTAAAATAACCTCAATTAACGATGTGCATTTCCACCGA
>SCLD01091073.1:0-13027 GCA_004367895.1 Oikopleura longicauda | reverse complement strand
TGCCAAGTGTGACAATATCGGGTGTGACGCCGCCCAGCTTTAACAAAGCATTTAAAATTACTCAGTTTAATGACGCACTCACCTCATAGGCCCACATGTGACGGCCGACGCGACCAAAGCCAACTTGCACCTCGTCGGCAATGCATAGTGCGCCATGCTCGCGACAATGTTTGTACACTTCCTTGAAGTAATCATTCGGCGGTATCACCTGTCCTTTTCGGGCGGCGTTGACAAGTTATACATTCATTTAAAAGAAAACTCTCAAAACCGCATTCCTGCACAGCTCATCAACGATTCGGCAATGAAAGCCGCCACTTTGCCCGTATTCTGCTCGAGAATGACCTTGACCTGGTCGGCATACTTTTGACCGGCTTTCTCATCGGTGAATTTGCCCCTTGAATCAAGTTAAAAAATGACTTAACAAACTTGTTTAGTTTATACCTAAATGCATCGGGCGCATCGACAACGTGAACGTGATCGGGTTTTTGGACACATCCGTTTTCCTTCCATTTGTACGGTGACACGTCCAATGCATTCTGTACGTGCCCATGATAGGCTGACTCGAGACATATGTAGTCTGTCCTGTCCGTGTAGTACTTGGCGAGGCGCAGGGCAAGATCGGTTGCTTCTGATCCCGAATTGCAGAAGAGAACGGTGTCGAGGGAAGCGTCAAAATGGCTCAATAAGGCTTCAGAGTACTGAAGTGGTCGATTGTGTATTAACGGTTATGAGATATAGGACTTGCGTTGACTATCACTGGGTTGAGATAACGAGTGTTCGTATACTGAAGTGACATTTGCTTTGTCACTGCTGCCGTGACGGCCGGGTGACAGTGGCCAACGTGTGCGACATTGTTGCTCAGATCCAAATACTTTGTCCCCTTCTCATCAATCAAAAACTGTCCCTCGGCGCGCTCAATCAGCAACTCGGCCTTGGCCGACTCGTAAAAGAGTATATTAGCACTGGACATGACACGCCGACGCCGTTGGAGAAGCTAGGTTTCAGGTTAGCAGCAGTTGCTTTTTTACGATAGTGTCTCACCTCCTGCTTGTATTGATCCGATTTATCCAGCTTCATGTTCGTTATCTGAATCCGTATGAGGTGATTGTGGAGCAAAAACGGCAGGTTATATGCAGTTAGTGAGACTCTTGAGATGCACTAATGTCAAGTGCCATTGGCAAACAGCGTTTTCCCCCTCGAATGAACCAAAAAAGGCGTGTCCCACATATTTGGTGCAAAGTACGGTATATCTGTGGAGAGTGTAATTTACGTTCACGTCAAGTGCCTAATTTCCACGATGAAGCAAACTTGGATCGAGAGCCACTCCCGGTGACCTTGTATAAAGAGTGGGCAAACACACACTACAACATTGCATAAGTCGAATATGCTCCGCCTTTCGTCACTTTTCTCTTACATTTCGTCATTTTGTTAACCAAAAACTAAACTAAAACTCGTGCCGGTAAAGAAGGCGTTCCAATGATGATGATGGAGACAGACACGTTGTTGTATTGGGTTAAAATAAAAAAAGTACGACTCACATTGTTTTCTTTTTGTATCTCCCCTTCCATTGTCTCAACACAAACCACACCTATGCTATGGTCGACCTCTTCCCAAATGTGAGAAAAAAATGAAGGGGATAAATACTTCAAGGCAAACACAATCCAAACGACAGTCGATTCCGTCAAGTCTATGTCCCGTATTGACATCGTCTAGAAATATGGCCACGTGGTCGTATGGCCGTTTATCTGGTAGTTTTTTCGCCGACAATAGACAATAGAGCAAACCCAAAACGAGCAGTAAAAAAAATCCCGTCGGGAATTCGAGCCGGGCCCCATGGGTATCCTGAGTAAGACGTCGCAGATCTGGCTTTATTATCAAGTCAAGTTTATATGAACGGGTCAAGATCGCAGACTTTACTAATTTCCTTCATTCTAGCGTTCTGAAACTCACTTGAAGTCTTTCCTGAGTATCCGATGTCACATCCGAATTTCCGATGTTGCAGCGAATTGTATAAACATTTTATGCATAAGCAGTTCATGCAGAAATAAATGCGAAAGTTAAACTAAAGTTGATGAAAAATCAAATCATTATTTCTTATTGACATTTTTGAAATTCAACATGTTTGATTAAATATTTTCTAGATGTGCAAAGGGAAAAAGGAAACAGCTGAACTTCAAGTTGAGAAAAGGCATCACAGAGACTTGGCTTGAAAATGTTGCCCCGTCTATACGCCTCCTGGTGGTGCCCCTTTGCCAATCGCGCCACGTTGGCATGCCATTTGAAGGGATTACGCGATGGCGTCGACTATGAATATCGGTACTAGTTGATATAATTACCATTTAATAATCTAAACTTGAAAGCGAAACAATGCCCTACAAACGCGAGCCCGAATTCGTTGATATCTCGCCAAAGGCACTCATTCCCGCCATTCGCATTGGCGAGCGCGGTTTTTGCGAATCGTTGATTGTGGTTGAATTTATCGACGAGTATTTTGACACTGAACGAAAATTATTGGTCGGTGATTGCGTTGACCGCGCCCAACAACGTCAAATTGTCGATCATGGTTGGGTTTAGTTAGTTTCAGTTTTTTCAAACAGTATCAATTCAGCATCAAAAGAAATCTTCCCAAATCACTTCAAAATCATCGCCAGTCAAGACGCATCTGTTAGAGAGGAATCCGTCACACGCGTTGGCGCCGCTCTTTCCCAGCTGATTCGTGCCGCCGATTCCGAGTCTGCCTATTTCCGCGGCACCGAACCCGGCTACATCGAAGCGTGCATGGTACCGTTTGCCTGGCACACGCACTTGTCAAAAGCATTTCGCGGTGTTGAAATGGCCGATTTTCTGACTGATGCGGCCGATTTGGCACGATGGGACGAGTGGTTCAGTGCTGTGACGACCAATGAACAAATAAAGCCGATTTTGGCTGATAAAACACGGCTCGAAAAAGCGTACCAAATCTATACGACGGGCGAGGGACCGGCACAAGCGTTAAAAGCGATTAAAAAGGGCGAAGCGCCACCATAATAAACGTCTTTATTGATACGTGTTGCTGAGTTCAGAGCCATTTCATGCAGAAGATAAGTGGGTGATATTGATCCTAACACTGTGTTAATAAAATAAACATGCATATGCAAATACAGTTTAGCCCAGTCTAGCCCATTCATGAGTGCCTATAAATTTGCATACACTTTGCGATATAACTTCATTTATCTACTATAAGCAACAGAATCGCGGCAGAGTAAAATGGGTCTCTTTGAATGGCTTGGCTTGGTTGATCGACCACCACCGCCTGGAATAAGTCATTCAGAGTTTAATGCGTATAAAAAAGCGAGTGAAGCTGAGAGACTAAAAATGGAAGAACGATACGCAAAGCTCTTCGAGAAACAACAGCAGGACAACATTGACAAAATAATAAGACAACAAAATGAATCAAAAGCAGTTGCCAAGCGTGAGCTGGACCAGAAAATGGTACAATTCGTATGTCAGTGCCCATTATTAACATGTTTCAGGCTTCAATGAAACAAGAACGAGAACGTGAACAACGATCAATGCAGACTAAGCTGGATGCACTTTCCAAAGATCAACGAGAAGAACGCAAACGACTTCTCGCGGAACAGCAGAAAAGGGACAAAGAATTTCAAAGTGAGCTTTCCGCTGAACGCCAACGAAATCAAAGAATGCGCGACGAAGCGGCCAGAGAGTTTGATCGGAACATGCGCGAAGTAAAAAGCCAGATGGAACGCGAGAAGCAAGCTCTAATGGATCGGCAAGACAAGCTCATGAAGCAGCAGGCGCAACAAAACAAAGAAAACATTGATAATATAATGAAACAAAATGCAAAGGACCAAAAGGCGGCTCTGGCCGAACACCAGCGGCAAAGTGAGAAGGCAATGAAAGAACAGCAAGCAATGTATGAAAAAATGGACCAGGAACGGAAAGCATTTGCTGAGAAGGAAATGAATCAAATGAAGGTTTGTTTCCATTTTCTCGTTTATATTTTGACAACACTTCATCTAGGCTTCAATGGAGGAAAAACATAATCAACAGCAAGAAGCGATGGAGATGCAACTGGCAGCACTGTCTGAAGAGCAACAGGAGGAACGTGAAAAGTTACTGGCTGAGCAAGATCAACAAAAAAAGGAATTTCAAGCCAAACTAGTTGGCCTCGAAGAACACATGGCTGACCAGGAGATAGAACACGCCAAGAAACTCGACGAATTAAAAAAGGTTGTCGAGAAGAAAAACTATGAGTCGCATTACCCGATTCCAGAGCCTCTGCGTCAGCATTATGCTGCGAATCCAACTTCATTCAACATCCAGGTGCTTGGTTGTCGAGGAGCAGGCAAGTCAACTTTCGTCAATAAGCTGCTCAAAGCCGCTGGTGTGGGACAAGTGGCCAAACGGGGTGTCAATGAGACAACTACTGAAACAGCCTTCTATGACATCACCGACACAGTGAATACAAAACCGGAGCGGTATGGGAGAGTGTTTCTCTGTGACCAGCCCGGCATTGGCGGCTTAGAGATAACAGAAGCGGGCTACTTGGCCAATTTTGGCCCAGGTAGGTATCACATGTTCAAGTTCTATGCTGGTTATAAAAAACTCATTTAAAGGACATTTCAACTTCACGCTGATGCTTGGCGAAAAGGGTTTCAATGAGATGGACATGGCGCTGTTGAAACATCTCCTCTTCAACAAGAAACCAGTTGCCTTCGTTCGTACGCAGTGTGACGCGTCAATTCTGGGAATTCAAGATGACCATGAGGAACTGGTAAGCTGCGATTCGTGCTATTTGAAATTAATTTAAAATTTAGCACGACGAAGAGATTTCTTCTAAAGTGGCATTTGCAATGCTTCAAAAGGAGTTTTCGAATTATATACAGACCAAAGTGATCACTAAAGTCGAAATGAACCAAATGGGTGAGCTCGAGTAGACCAACATTTCATAGTTATTACAAGTAATTAGACATTTTCTACACGGGTCTACCGCCGAAAAAGTTTCCCGACTTCAAACGACTGGCCGATTACGTGTTGAGCGGCGAGTTGCTTGAAAAAATTGGCAATGAGGAAGCAGTTGATATTGTCACTGTCCCATCTGAATGATATACGAGTGATAATTATTTTACTTTAGAAATCATCCTAATAAACATTTTGCATGAAAAATAACACATAAACAACAAAGGGGATTTATTTATATAACTCTGAACCATAACACTTAAACTTTACGGTATTTTCGCGAGTTGTAACGTATCACCTTTGATGGTTGTATCAAAGTCTTTAAAATGGGTAGTCTCTGTAATGAGCATTTTCGCCAGAAGAAAAGCAAGGATAATCCCATTCCTATGCATTCAATTGTCGGATTGGTGTCATTCATTTCACCGGTGCCTGACCCGACCACCATCACATGATTGGTGTCAATGGCAATTGGTCCACTTAACCAACGCTTTTGTCTCAATGAACCCAAATGATGCCAGTCTTTTGTCGTTGGCCTAAAGGCATGAACCTCTGTCAGTAAATCTTTGGCTGATTCAATGATATTTGGGCGCGAGGCACCACCAATGACGACAAACAGACTTCGAACATATACCTAAGGGAAAGTTTCAAAAACTTTGTAAAGAGTTTCAACTGACAAGTGTGTTGTAGTAAATGTTGTCCAACGATGGATATGGAGCAACTTCGGTCCAAACACCGTCCCACTGCCCATCAAGCTTGTGTCCGCTTCCGCGTGAGCGTAACTCGGCGTAAACATTTGCTTCCCAACCGCCACTTATTTTGGGCTGACCACCGACAGTGAAGACAAAGTCCTCGGAGACCGATATTGCAGCATGGCGGTGATTTTGATTAGTGTACTCTGCTTCAAACGAGTTGCCATCGAGTGGTGTGATTGACTTAAGTTTTTGGTTTATCTGTTTTTTATTAAAATATTTCTCACTTTCATGCACCGCTTGTGGTCAACCGTTGACGCATCGAAAAAACATACCATAACAAATAAGTCGTTGAAACTAGCACAGCCACCCATAACATTTCGCCAGTCTTCAAGGACACCTTTTCGCACCAGTTTATTATCCTCAAAGGCAACAATTTGATCCTGGTAGCCCTCTTTTTTTGATCCGAATAAAATCAGCTTATTGTGGAAAACGACTGGACAAGCACCCAAAACGCCCACTTGTTGTCCGACATGAGTGTCATTTGGTAAAACGATGGCTTCTTTAGTATCCAAATCGAACAGCTGGAGAATTCCTGAGCCATCAAAGCGTCCGGTGGCCAAGTACTCGGTACGACGGCGACGACACATGACATGTGTATTTGCGTCTATTACAATGTTTCGCAGTGATTTCAAATTATAATGTTACCCCATGGATTTGTTGTGATGGTACTTCTCATGCAAAGATAAAACGTCTGATATGAAGCAAGTCGGGAGTTCCACTTCCCAGTGTCTTGAAAAGACACATGTGTTCCGGCAGTTCCGGCCATTTTATGCGTAAAGTCCGTGCCAGTATCGTCTAGAAACCTGCCTGAGATCTTCGTCACCCCGATTGCCGTTCTTGCCTTGCTCAGGTCAAAAAGAATATTCCTCAATGTGACTTCGTGCAGCGCTGTCGTTGGTGTTGGCAAAGTTGCATGTAGATTTTCACAAACGTTCTTTACTTGATCTATTTGGCCTCCACCCGAAGAACTCGGTAGGAAACATTTGAACGCATCACCCCACTTGAACAGTTTCCATCCTTGCTCGCACCATTGTTTCCCGTGATAGTGCCCCGCAATTGTGTCTAATTCAGTGGCTGACATCTGTGTGTCAGGCGGCTCCAGACCAGACTCTCTACAAAAGTGTTTGTTGTTCAGAAATTGCACGCCAAAGTCGAAGTCTATTGTTCAAGTTTAAAAAAGAACGATAAAAGCTACTAGTACTCACATTTACTGCTGGACACACGACGACATGCATAAGTAAAGTCTTGTTTCAAACATGCCTCCAGGATCAGTGGGTGAAATAGGGTGCACGAGATTGGTACCTTGCAACATGCACGTGTGTAGTAATCAAAGATAAGATCCCTTGTCACTTCATTAGACTGACGCCAAGTTCCGCGTATTTCAGCATTATGTGCTGACATTTGACAATTACAATCATGCATATCAACGGTATCATTTTTTACTGACAATGCTTAATGTGAGGCCAATTGTTCGAGTGCCATCAAAGTTCGCCTTTTTTGGCGTTGAATTATTAATCGTTAAAGTCGTTTTTACATTGTCTACAAAAAGTGTAACTTTTTAGCCATTGTACAATTGAACCACGAGAATCGATCGTGTTTAGGTAAACGATGATGTAAAACAAACCACAAGCGATGCCATTGAACTTATAAGTTACATCTGAACGTGATAGGGCCAACGTCACGTAGTGCCTGTCCAGTTGGATGGCGCTTTTAGACGTGTTTACGATTTTAGGACCGCTATGGTGTGTTCTCAAGGAGATTTTGTGTTTTGTCAATATAAACAACTAAATAAATGCGGCTAAAAGAGCCTGTGGTGTACAAAGTTGGCCTCACATATTTCTAGTCAAGGAAATTGTAAGTTCAACTTTGAGTGAAAGTCATATTGAAATGAGAATTTAGGTACCAAAATGAAATTACTCTCTGCTTTTATCGCCCTTTTCGCCGTCGGCACCGCCGAAGACTCGTGCACCATTGCCGACTATAGCAATACACGCGTCAGCAGCTGGAGAACGAACTGCCCCTCCGGTTGTGAGATCTACCAATACTTGGGCCAAGTCGATGACAAGGTAATCAAATCGAGCCGAAATCGAGTCTCGTCATAAATCATCATTTTCAGTTGAACGACGACTGGAACAAACTCGAGAAGAAACTGACCGAAGCCGGTGATCGCATGGGCGGTGTCGACAATTTGCATGTGACGCTCGACGAAATCCTCAAGAAGATCAAGGAAGCCCTGCGGACCATTAAAAAAGAGAAGGATCTCTTCGAGGAGATGAAGCGCATCTATCGCGGTGCTGACATGAACAGTAAGAGCCGATTTTGATTGCATAGAGTCACCAAGTCGCCCAAATTTCAGATCTGATTAATAACCAACGACTGAAGCTGGCCGAGTTGACGACGAAAAAGTCGAAGCTCCAAATTGAACTCTCAAGTAAGACATACGTTCCATTATTGATGAGACAACTACCGCAACTAGTGACACGCAACGCTGAAATATATATATAACCACTTTCACTTCTAGACAAGCAGAAGAAGTTCAAGGAGGAAGCCGGTTTCTGCAAAGTCAGCTTCATGCAGTATGACGAGGAAGTTTGCGACATTCTCAACTATGCTAAAGAATATTAAATCTACGCACACTTTAAATTCAATCATGTTCATCATCCTCCCCATGTGTTTGATTGTATCGCGTCGCAAATATCCGGTGTGGTGGCGCCGCATGGTGTTCCTTGTCGCGTTGAATGGCAAACACCATTAGCCCGCCGACAATTGCGGTTTTCTCCTTGTCAAAAACGCGCGCGAAGTGATCTTTAACTTTATTCTCAATCAACGTTAGTCTAGCTTACCTTTCCCTTCCGCAACGAGCAACGCACCCATCAGTACCGTGACTGTCACGAGTATCAGGAATGATTTAACACAATGGATACGCCATTGCGGGCTTGTTTTAAAGCTTGAAAATGATCACACACATGGGAATTCGTACTACTACCTGCACGCATCGTATGAAACCATACTGGCGGATATTCTTTTCTAACTAAAATCTACAATGGCAGACGGCAGTAGACCCCTTATAAAGGTTATCACGTTGTCAAATGACCAAATTAAATTTTAATTGTTTCGTAGTGAGCTGACGAACTGTAACCGTAATGGCCTAGTCGTTATACGTTTATTATTTTGCCGGCCACCAAGCTTACGTGTGTGCGTGTGTTCACAGATGCTGCGGATAATCCGCTTTTGTGACCATAATTCACTCATACACAGCATTCTAGCTCTTGAAGATAAATTCACAACACTTGCTCGTCTAAATGACTATGGATAAATCATTAATTTCTTTTTTTCATTGATTTTTTTTGTGTTGGTATATTTTGAAAGATAAACGCAGATAATCAGTTTCAACAAGTAATATTTTTTGTGGGGGAGTTGGTCGGTATTACCACCAGTGATAATGATGATGATGGTGCTGTTTGTTAAAATGGTGGTGGTGGTGCAGAGGGTGTATAAAAAGGAACGAACACGATTGTTGCTGTTGATAATTGTTGTTGTTGGTGGTGGTAACAGTTAACTTTTTTAAAAGTGGCATCAAATAAAAAGCGATAGAATAAAAAGAAGTGAAGGGTGGTGATTGAGGGAACATGTTGAGTTAAAAACACACGAATAATATATTACCTTTTTTTAATTTCGAAAAGTTTTCATTTTTTAGTTTTGTTTTGTTGTAAGACTGGGCGGTATGTGTGTGTGTGTGTTACTCTATTATCGAGCACTAATTTGTTACTGTCTACACATTTTAGACAGGGTCAAAACACAGAGTTTAAAGTTGTACATGAAATAAAAGGCAGCGTAAATGACACTCGCGAGAAAATAAGAAAGAAGCAAAAGAAAAAATGACCTTATTTATAATATGGGCGTGATTTTGGGCGAAAAATATATACTCGAAATATAGTGGTTTTTTTAAGGGGAAGCGTGTCGTCGATCATGCGCGTCTTTATAGGCTGCGACATGATGATGATGATGGTGATGACTTCACTTTACCTTGCCCCGACCCGATTTTCGCATTTGTTGATCCTTGACCTTTTTAAACTTGGCCCGGAATTTGGCGCTCTCCTCGAATTTTTTGCACGCTTGACACGCCTCGATCGATCCGTCCGTGTGCTCGAGCGTTTGAAAGAGGCTTTTCTTTTGATTCTTCTCCTCCATCTCGGCAAGCTCCTTCTCGAGCAGCTCGGCCTCTTCGAGTTTGAACGCAAGTTCAAGATCGTGGAAGGCGGCGAACTGGTCTTGTAGTGTTACCCTGGGGAAATGAAGTGAGTTTACGAGGCCGAATCCAAAAGTATAAACGCGCTGACTCACCTCAACACGGCCATTTCCGAGTCCGAGTCCATGTCCTTCGGTGACATTTTCGCCGCCCGCTTCTGAAAGTCGACAAAGGCAGAGGCCAACTGAGCTGATTTCTCTTTCAGTTGCTCCTTGTGTTGAATGCGCGATTGCTTGTACTTGCTGGTGAGGCGCTCCTCGCGTGCTTGTTTGTACTTGATATTTTGATTGTGCACCTCGATGATTATATTGTACTGAACAGAAGAGGGCCACTTGAAAGTAATGTCACCAAATAAAAGCCTCTTACCCGTATCAACTCCAATTGTCCTTCTGTCAATCGGCCCATTGCGATTCACGCTGTACGCTCAGGGTCAAAAGTAGTCTCGTCACACACGCCGACAAAAACCGTTCCGATTTAGATTATCCAACGAGAAAGATATTCTTCTCTTTCGTCTATCTTCACGCGCGCCGCGTTTTGTGCTCACGTTTATTTTTTTTCTCACTCTGAACTGAATAAAAAGGGTGTGTTAGTTTTGTTTTGTGTTGTGGCGTCATCAAGTACTTTGTGTCTTTCCTCTAATCTGTTATTTTTCTAATATTAACCCAAATATCCGTTGTTTTCTTTCTTTATGAGGTCTATGTGTGTGTGTGTGTGTGTGTGACGGGCGTCTACTCTCCCGCTCGACTCGTCTCTTTCGATGTCCATTTACCCGATCAATTATTGAATTTTTGACTCACTCCATCTTGAATTCGGCCAAAAAAAAAGGTTTTTGAAAATACTACTTTGTAGTAGTAGTTTTTATTGTCCCTTGTCTAAAGTGACAAAAAATGCTATAAATTTATTGTGCTGAGTGATGTGATTCAGTAGAATAAATACAACGTCAAATAAATGGAAAGCGACTTATCGGTAATGCTACTAACATACCGTATATGTAGTTATATAGGCTAAACACGTCTATTGTATGCCTGTGATTTCTAAAATAGTAAAATGCCACAATATTATGCCTATACATACGGTACAGTAACATACCATATCTTGTCATTCACTTGTTTCAAGGCTAGTTAAAGTCTAAACTTGATCCAAACTGATTCGATAAAAAACGTGTGTCTGGAAATGGAGTTATTAACGGGCAGAATTTAAAAAACGCGAGTTTATCTGTCGGTGTCAACTGTCGTTGAACTGTTGTGTCGACTCGATAGAGGTGGGAATGTCAACAGTTTACAACATTTTAATCAAAAAAAGCAAAGCCTCACTAATAATGTGTTTTCTCTCTTCGCTCTCTCACTCTATATGTGCCTCGGCAGTAGCCCCGCTCGCTCGCTCTCTCTCTCTCTCTCACCACATGAGCGTTAGACTATTAGACACACAAAAACTGTCGAAAGAAAATTGTCAAGTATCTTCGCGGCTCTTTCTGCTCTCTCTCTCTCTCATATTGCCTCGCGCCTAGTAAAGGCCTTTATTTCTAAGTCTAAGGTTGTTTGCCTCGGTTTTGCTGTCGCTGGCGCTCATCCCGAATGCTCAAAATTGGGGCGTTATCGCGCTCTAACTCTCTCATTTCGGTGGTAAGCTACAGTGAACACGACAAACGAAAGTTACGAGCAACACAACTGACCTTGTACAATTCGTTGTATAATCGGCTGTCTGTTCGAGGTAACTCTTTACATCGAGTAGGTGAATTTTACCTCATTTGAAGTGAGCAGTGTGCGTTATGTGTGTGTGTGTGTGTGTGCGTGTGTGCAGAAAGAAAAAAGAAAGATCCCTCAAAGCCCCGAGGCAATATATTGAAAGTCTCAATGTGTATTTAGTTACGGTCAGTTACACATAATGCGTAACAATTTTTTAGCGGCATGGAATCACACCCTCGTTAATTCTCTCTGTAATTTTCGCGCCTCTATATCGCCCCACTTGTTGTCTCGCCTTTTATATTCTGGTGAATCAAGGGTGTTGTGAAAATGATATGTCGTCATTTATGGAGCTTATATATGTGGTAAACGATGTAGTGTGGCCCGGGAAATTACGCACATACCTTGCCTGTTATAGATTACACCTGAATATAATGGAACACTCCGTTCCATCACCCATCTATGACTGGCAGTCAGTCACACTGACTAGTAGCCACTGACTACATGTGTTTCTGCGTGTGCTGCTGAATCAGAAGAGACGACAGTATATGTAGTAATTATACTGTATCTACTCGGGTTGGTGCCAATACTGAACTCATCATCGAGAGTAAACCCCTCTTTTGATTAACAATGGATAAGAGGGTCAAGTCATGTGCTGTCTTTTTCACAAAATATTTCCGTTCACTGTACGGATTTCGATTTCGCTTTCTTTTCGTTCATTCTCTCTCTATATTTCTGTCTGTCAAGAGTAGCCACTAACAAGCAAAAACTCGGGCTCCCCTTTTTAGCGGGCCGACACGGCCAATAGCGTCAATTTGGAATTGTATAGCCTATTTCTAAACCTAATCAATTTCAACGTGACATTGACATTTTACTAAGCCCGTATAGTGTGGGCAACCCAATAGAGCACTTGTGCTTGTGTGTGTGTCGTGTGTGTGTGGGTGATAAAGTTGAACTACAGTACGTGTTGGGGCAGCCTGAGAGCCAATAACTTATGACTGGAAGTCACATGTGCTCGCTTAGTTTCGCCCATAGTGCTAATCTGAAACAGTATAGAACGTTCCATGGGGGTCGGCGATAATTTGTGTGATATTCACATTAATATCATACGACATTTGTCGACAGGCACCACATACCTGTCAAACGATTAAAAATGCATTCGAAGGCACACACACACACCTAAAGGCGCGCGCGCTCAAACACACACACACGGTAGTGACCTTGAAACTTTTTGTTATATCAAACAGGGGTAGATCGAAACTGAGTGGCCTTTTGATGTACATAGATATATGTATAAAAATCCAACTTTTCAATCGAAATTAGCCCCGGGCGAAATCGGCTTGTCATTTCGGTGGTTGCGACGTTGAACCGAAATTAGCGAATAG
>SCLD01091062.1:0-13028 GCA_004367895.1 Oikopleura longicauda | reverse complement strand
AATACGTTGAAATCCCTTACACTCCATGGACTGGTCGGCGACAATTCAGTTTTAAAAATCAGCGCAGTGGACTAAGGTAAACTTAAAATAGAGGTCCCCTGAAATTAAAAATGCCAACTTTTGATCATATTCGTTCCACATGTTATCGAAAGTGGTCGATTTTGATGACTTACAGCATACCATATGTGACATAAGGGAATCTTTCCGATCTGATCGAAACATGAAACATTCGGAACAGACCACGTGACAATTTATGTCGCATAAGACTTCAGGGTTATACGTGATTGCCAATTATTAATTGGTATTCGGTATCAATCTTCGGCCATTTTACCGTATGAAAAAACTAAAACGAAAAAGGGCAGCGCAATTGGTAAGCTAAACAATTTCAGCTCATCATCTGGTCGTTTACTTCGGACATGTTTACTCGTTTCTGTAACATTTTTGGTTTGTTGGTTTCCATTCGCTTTTATTAATCCGATAATGCAAGCTCATCCGACTTGGTTCGACGTTCCATATAATTATGTTGTTTTAGAAGTGAGCATTTGGTTAGGCAATGGCCGTGAATGAATTAAAAATAAGGGGTCATAAAATGTGACTCATAATATATGAGTTATTGCTCATTTGATTGATGGTTTTCGACTACTGGAAACCAAGTTCATACACTGATTATGTGGACTCATAATGAATGACTCAAAACTTCTGAGTCATAAGTCAGTTTGAAAGGCAGATGAATACAGTAAGTTCTGCGTTTCAAAAATAACGTCAATGCTGTCAAAAACTGACCATGAACATAACAATATCATTCACGGTCAAAAAGGTTGGACAAATTCAGCTTTTAATCCAATTATCTATTATTATGTTCTCGCAACAAAAAAATCTCATGCCAAAAGGTAAGAATTTCAAAAATACACGACTAATAAAATAACGACCAAGAAAAAAAATATGTCATCTAGAATTAGCAATAAGATAAATTGCAAAATTTTTGCAACGGCCGCTGCTCTCAGGTAAGGCCAATAAGGTCACTCCACCAATCAGAATCCATGATTTATATGGGTTCTTATAAGAATTTTGCCTGCCGCTTGATTTTTAATTGTGGAGTAACTTTAGCTACTTTTTCAAAAAGGAATGATTGCATGGGCTTATGAACAGTTGGAAAGTTTAGTTGGAAATATTTAGAAGTTGGAAAGCTTTCAGTTGGGAAGATTTAAGTTGGACCAACTGAATTTGGATATTTTCAACTAAAGGTTTTCAACTTCACGTTAGCCATAGGGCCTATAGCATGATGATAAGCACCTCGTACAATAATGAAAAATATAATCTAATGTCGAGCCACCTTTAATTCTACAATTTCAGTCATCGGAAACTCCGTCATAGTTAGTGTGATTCAAACTTAGCTCTCTAGCGCCAAGATAGCTTGATCGATGAGTCACTGTCGATGGCGCTAGAGAGTAAGGTTTTAAAAGCGAAAATCACGACGATCTTTCAAATTGATAATACATATTTTATTCACACAGTTAATATTCAGTTTGAAAACAGTTCCTTCATGACTCATCCCAGATGACTCATATATGTGACACATTTATAAGGTGATATTTTGTTCATTCATTCTAGACTTCTTCACATGAAAATCCATTTGAAGCTCGGAATATTGTTTGTTGACTCGTGTTAATTCATCCAACTTATATCGATTCATTAGTGGGTATGATTGAAAGCGCTCGATATTAGGTCGAAAGTGGCCGATGTCAAATCGGCCGATGTTGGGTCAAACGGGTCGATATTGGGCCAAAAACGGCCGATATTTTGCCCAAAGCGGCCGATGTTTGAGCTATAAGCAGCCCATAAATTATGGGCAACAATTTTCTTAGATGTCCCCGATTGGGCTTCAATATTTGAATTATTAAAAAACGACTCCTTGGACATTTCTTGGGCTTTCCATTCTTCCATTTCATCTTTGATTGGCTTCAATTCAGCTTCATAATCTTCAATAATTTTTGTTCGTTCTTCATCAAAGCTCTTCATGTGATCTTTCAAGCAGTCTGTGCTCTTCTTGATCGATTCTTTAACGCGTTCGTCCAAATCAGATTGACGATTATTGAGTTCTTTTGGAGTTCAAAATATTGTTCAAAATTTAAATTCTGAATTTTCAGTTTTTTTAGTGGTGCGAACAACGAACAGTTCACATTGTGCGAACAACGAACAGGGCGAACAGTTCATTTTTAAAATTCGTCGAACCCGGTGAACAGGTACGAACACCGGTTGAGCCTAGTGGTGACTCACCACTGGTGAGTCCAAAATTTGAATAAGGTTATTTTTTGACAATCCTTTGATGTATTGAAGACCTTCGGATTTGACTTTCTCGAGTTCTGAAGCCTGGTAGTGAATCGAATTTTTCATTCCTTCAACCTGCTCTTGTAGTTTATATTTTTCGTCTTCGAGTTCAAGGATTTTATCTCTATAAATTTCATTTTGTTGCTCAATTTCCGATGCATTCTTTTCAGCCTTTTTATTGGCTGCGAGACGATTCTGTTTTTCGGTTTTTAATTCGGCCAACTTAAAAAAGTTTTAATAATGATCACATCAAGAGATTATATTTTAGAAGGATGGTATCGATGCCTGATTCCAGGAACAGATGCCTGATTCCAATTTCTCGATAACATTACTGTCTTATCTTCTGAAATGTAAAAAGTATAACGGAATAAAATATCATATTTTTGTGTAATAGCGCTCTCTATTTTGTTTATTCGAAGAGTCTTTCTCTCCTTTGTGAGCAGGATATGATATTTTGTTCCGTTATACTTTTTATCTTTCAAATGAAAATTTTACCTGTGCTTTCATTTTTTCCAATTTCTCTTCAGCCTTCTGGAAGTCTTCTCCGTCGGCTGATCCAAACAAATAATTGTAAATACCTCCCAACATTTTCTGTTGGTTTTTCTTACTAAAAAAATTTTTTTTTTTCGATTCTGAGAATTCGATTTTGTTTTTCAATTTCAGTAAAAGACTCGAAAAAACTCGAAAACAGCAGAGTTTGGACGACGTCCTAAGCGGGTAACACATCACCCTAGACGAATTATCACCTAGTAGGAAATCAGCAGATGACCCTATTCAGATGCACATTGGTCCCTGGGAGGGCATCTGATCCAAAGTGGTATCCTTTTTGACCATTATTCAATAGAATATTATGTAATGGCTGACTCCTTGACTCCTGACTCCTATTTTTGTCTGATGAACGATGAAGTAATGAAATGCAATGATTCACAATGAAACCTTTGCAAAAAGTAAGCGGCCGGCTTGGCAACTGACTTGAAACTAGTTTTTAACACGAAATTATGCCTAAATGTGTGGTCTTATGTAACTTGGCGAGCTAACAGCTGATTTGAGTCGATTCTCATTTCAAAAACAGTTCAGAGTTAGACAAGTTCTCCTCAGAAATAGTTTGTTAGAGAAACTCGCCTATAATTTTTTATTCGAAATGCTTGGATTTTTATTCGGTTCAGCAAAAGTCACCGAAGACCTTGAAGCTCTCTTGAAGTCTATTGAAGAGATTGAGAAAGAAATCGAAGACGAGAAAAATTCTCTTCCAGAAATTATTCAAACTTCAAACGCCGATGCCGAAGCCGAGTATTTGACTGATAAGATTTTAAAACTTGAAGATGAAATTTCTGAATTGGAAAAAGAACGAAGTGATCTTCTTGAGAAAAGAAATGGATTCGATGCAGATCTCGAGCAGACCAAAGGCGAAGCTATCATGGTCATCAAAACTTTGACTGAGGCTGGTTTTCAAATGAACGTTTAACCCTTCTTGGCCAGTAATGGAAAACTTAACCATTCTAAATAATACTTTTTTGCATCGAGTTACGACATTGGAGTTTTGGAGCAAAACGTTACATGATGATAAAGTTTAAGTTCACGTAAAGTGAAAGACATTTTGGCATTTTCGTCTGAATGCTGTTTCGATGAACGCGGAAATATTTTTTTGGATTTTGTTTCCATGCTTTGCCGATAATGGTTAAGAAGCTTGATCTAAGCTTTTATGAAAACCAATATAAGCAAAATGCAATAAGAGAAAAGCAAATTGAAGAATTAGAAAGTGACTCAAAGGAATGTGTCGATCAATATCTAAAAGGCTTCCAAAAGGTTTGTTTTAATTTCATTTCGTGATAATTAGCGCTACTGGTCATTTTTTACCATGCAAATTCAGGAAAGGGAAACGTTGGCAAATAATCAAGAAGACATGAAATACATGTTGGACGAAGAGAAAAAACGTCTGAAAGAACAATTGGATGAACTCAGATTCGATATTGACGCGAAACAATATCAAATTGAACAGCTCACTGAAGAAATGAACAAGTTAGTTTTTACACTCTTTGGGAAAAAATTGACAGCTCCCTGAATCTAAGGGCAAATCGGTTAAAAATCGATGCTGTGTAACCGTGATTTAAAAAACAACATTTATGAAAATATATTTTTTTGAAAATTCCGTCTTGTTTTGAAGTTTTATGAAAATGATTTTAAAAGATATCGATGTTTTATTTAAGTTATGATCCAAACAAGCCCGTTGAAGAAGAAACTGCTAATAAATTAAGTCACGATGATATCGAAGCTGATTCGTCCATCGCTGAAACGCCAGTTTTAGATGCTCCAGCTTATGTCGCCGAACCAATTACAGATATTGACGATTTGGAAGTCCCGGAAGAGTCAGCTGAACTTCCAGAACCCACCGGCTGCTGCGGTGGCTGTGGCAGTGCTGGTGGCGACAAACCAAACATTGATCAAATTCTTGAAAAATTAATGGCCGAATCCGATTCCGATTCTGGACCAGAAATAGAAGATATGGGTGATGTTGATGTCAGAGATGAATGGGACCCTATGGATCAATTTGACAAATTCCAATCTGCACAAAAAGGAATTCCAATGGAAGAATCAAACTTTGACGAAGACTTTTTAAATGAATTCAGAAAGCGAACTGAAGACCGCCGAACTGAATCGGTTTCATCTGATTCATCTTCTGATAGCTCTGTCGATACACAGAATTCACAACTTTCTGACTCTATCTTACGTTAACCAAATAAAATGACTAAAATTTCAGATTTAAATTATCATGGAAATGTGAATAGATAGATCATCATAGGACGTCATACGATCTCCCACTCATAAAAACTTATTTAATTAAAAAATTTATTTTGAAACAGTGATAAGAAAAATAGTTTTTCAATAGTGCAAGTGGCAGTACAGCACCTCATACGCTGTATACACTAAATACAGTTTATTCCAGCAGTACATTTACATGCTTTTATAATCGAATTTGGAAATTCCATAAACTGAAATTTTATATTAAAGCTATTGATAAAATTTATCATGATGCTCTTATTTTTTTGACTTTGAACAAAGAAAGCCAGGTAAAAGTTACTCACGTGATCATCAACCTGTATGTGCAAACTTTCCGTTTCTTCAACTGCGCAGAAGAACTCGTTATTGAATAAGTTTTCTTGGTATTCGCTAAAATATTTATTGAATTCTCTTTATGAATAGCTCACTTAACGCGCTCATGAGCGTTATCAACAAAAAAATTATCCAGGTCGCGTGTCTCATGAATTGGACTGCAAATAATTTTCCTGATTTTTGAAATTCGTCCACTAGAAAAAAATGCCACTAACTTGATACAATTTCCGGAGCACTTTCCGAGGTCCAAATATTGTATTCCATCTATAACAATAAGTGGGTTCAAAACAGAAATTTGTTTCGTTTCAATATTGAGACTTTGAGCGATGAACATTTGGAGGAAGTCCACTTTGATAAGAGTTTGCATTATTTGGCAGGGAAGTGAACACATCAATTTTCGCTCGTTTTGATGATTCATTGTTGGTACAAGTTCATGCATCACATTTCTCTTACTTCGATGTAAAGACTGTCGGTTGTCGGATGTATGATCATTTCTAGAATACACATGTTGAAAAAAATCATGTGTGGAGACTTTGGAACTTTCAAATAATTTATATCAATTCTTTATATCATTTAAATAGTTATGAAATTATAAGTTGGTCCGTGCTTTATAACTGAGGTTATATAAATAAGTCAAACCTTTTATTGGTTGTCGTCATCGTATGTTCCGGGAAGCACAAATTATTCTTCAGTTGATCACGAGAATTCCTCCAACAGAACGATAGTCTTGCCAAGTCTATGTTAAGTCTTTCGTGATGATATTGGCTTATTGTTTGGGTATTCTGTCTGTTTTTAGCTAATGTCAGTTTAAAAAATAGCAAAATATTCAGAGAATTCATATTATTAACAATGAATCAGTTAATTCCTGATTTCGGGCGTTTTTATAAGAGAACTCTTCATTTTAGCGGAAAGGAGAGTCCATCTACCGGAGTCCATATATACGGACAATCGTAAGAGAACGATGATGAAAATTAAATTTAACTCATTGTTACTCCTTGGTTAGTCCCAGTGAAACAATCAATCTATATAGATAGGTTAAGGTATTATTTCGCCATATTTCCGAATTTCCCAAATCGTTTTCACTAAAAAGGTTTTCCATGTCAACTTAATTTTAGCACCTGAACACGATAAAGAACATGTTGTTGAAAAACCGGTGAAATATGAATTACGCAATTTTGATCCTGTTAGATGTAATTTCTATACTCGATCTCCAAAAAAAGGCATACAATTTCCTCTATTTTCCACCGAACAAGATGCCTTTTTACACATGACAGTGGAATCAGAATTCATCTAGTATTCTAGAAGTTGGAAAATCTCTCGGAATTCTGCCTAGGTATAACATTTGAAATTTCGCTTTTTACGTGTTGCTCATTCCGATCTCAGATGATTTTGAATCAATGTTTTAATTTTACACAGTAATGAGTTAATAGGTTTGCTCAGAATGAAATAGTGAAATAGCAATTTGCACTCATTAAACAACTTATGGCTTTGTCGAATTGATTTTCGTCGGTGATTATTTTAGCAAGCCAATTAAGTTAGTAGCCAAACTTACTGTAATTTACAGTCTGTAAAGATTTAATATCCGGTGTTATTCAAATCAGTGATCGCCGGTCACTTTAAGCAAGTCTTGCCGAATATTATATGGTTCGGATTCTGGCGTAACTTTCATTCACAGATTTACAACCGAATTTGAATCGGTGCTCGAAAGAAATTCGGTTAATTTTCGGTTGTACATCTGGCACCGAATATGAGTCGGTTGTAATTTTGCAAACCTCTGGTTCTGAATACGTCATGTCACATGAATCATGTCATAATTGAAAAGCTTCCTTTTTCGACACAAATGATGAGAATTGACGTTTAATTTTTGCCCTCAATGACTCTATGAAGTTTTTGTTTATAGTTCTGAAAATGCCGTCATCCTATCAATCGAAAAAATTACGTCTCTAGACTGGAACAATTATAAAATTGTCTCTAAGTTTTCTATGTTTCGGCAGAATGATTCGAAGGACGAAGAATTGGAAAGAGAAACATTATCGAAAGAATGAAACCGAGAATGAAAAATTTGATGATAAGGATGGTCCCAAAATAATATAAATGTCGAAATTGCCGAACCCTGTTTACAAAATTTTTTTGGGCTTTGTGAAAGATTGCCGAACAAGTTGAGCTGAAGAATTTAAGAGATCGACAACATCGCATTTTTGCCAGGGTTTAACAAACTGTTTTGTCCACAAATTGGTCAAATTAATGCCTGAATATTTGGCAATAAAGGTTGAATCGTTCGCTGAACCCTGGCTTTTGAGAATCTTAAATTCCGTCCTATAGCAATATTTTTCTTTTGGACTGGTCTGATTGTTGGTTTCTTTCTTCTCCTTTATTACTATAAGTAAGAAATAACCCAGAGTTTAACGGATCACTGACAACAAGGGACTGTCCTTGGATTCTGATGTAACTTATGATTCCAGAGTTGAGGAAGGCTGTGAGAGAACATGTCCGGAACGGTCAGTTTGTGTTGCGAATGGTGCTTTTAGGATTGAGTAAACGATATGAATCATTTGGATTAAAAAAAATTGTCACAAGGTGACACAAGTTTCAATAAGCTTTACTCGCTTCTGATTGGTTCATTCGGTAACCAATAAAAGCACATGTCGATGTGATCTCGGATGGTCAATGCATCCAAATCAGTCTTATTGTTTCGATTTGAACGAATGTGCCGGTGAACCATGTCAGGAAAATTCAAGCCAAGGATCCGAGAACTTTCACTCGGTACGTGACGTACCGTACGGTCCGTACGCGTTCGTCGTCTGTTCGGGTTATAAGATCCTTTGGTAAAGTTGTTTGAATACATTTGGTTCTTATACTTGCTCATGCAACAGGTATAAAAATCTCAGATGAGTCACTATTGATGAGTCACAAGATTTTAGTCATAATTAATGACTCATTAATATGACAACTATTTTTTCAGTGGGTTTATGTTTTTTGATGGTGAGTGTGTTGATGTGGACGAGTGTATGCGAGATCGAATTGATTGTGGTGAAAACTCTCAGGAAGGTCTAAAATTGAGGTGTATTATACCTTTTATACAATGTGCTTTAATGTTGAGTCCCCCATACGGTATGGGCCATACCATTAATACTGATATTGATCGACTGTCTCAAGTGTATTAACCAACCAGGCGATTTCGCCTGCAAATGTGATTACGGATTTCAAAGCCATGGTGGATTTTGCCAAGGATAGCGATCTTGACAGAACCTATTCCGCGGAAAATTTAGTTTTGTGTTCATAAGTAGGGAGTCAGACCATCTTAAAGGCCAGGAAGAGGATATCTCGTATGACCCCCCGGGGGGCCCCCCCCATCGTGCCATTCTTTATAAGTAGGAGGATATGCGGGATATCCTCTTCCAGGCTTATAAACAATTTCGACTCGTTCGTGTTTACTCGGTTGTGATCGTAATAAAAGATATTAATGAATGTTATGAATCAAATCATGAATGTGATATTAATGCAAAATGCACAAATTTCCAGCATGGTTATAATTGTACTTGTCAATCGCCTTTTCATGGCAGCGGCTACGAATGTTTTTATCACGATCACTGTTGGAGCAGCCCTTGTGATAAATATGGATCCTGCGTCACGGAAGGCCCTGATGGATTCTCATGTCTGTGTTTGGAATCGATGCCGCAACGGATCAGTGATGGTGGCGTTCAATGCATATGCCCACCTGGCTACGAGTCAAGTTTAGAAAATCCAGATGATTGTGTCAATATTAACGAATGTAAAGGCCAGGGATAGAGAAATTTAATTTTTGGGTCGGTAAAAGATCCTATTTACTTTTTTCGATTTGTACTTATCGGGAGGTCAGTATTTCGTTCCGAAACTGTAGAAATTTTTGAAAGTCCGAAATTTTTGGAAAAGTCATGTTTGGAAAAAATGCAAAAAATACAAAAGTCCGAAATTTTTGGACTCCGAAATTCAAGCACGTGTATAATATAGGCTATATTTCAACACTAGCCCATTTTATCCTGGACCTCATAGCCATACCAGAAATCTATCTAAAGTAGTCATATCAAATTGTACCAATAGTTGGCCGACTTGCTGACGTTTTCGTCTGAAATTGGCGTATGTCTCCATCTTGGTTAAAGAATTCACTCATGAATGTCATTTTGGTGCCGATTGCATTGATACCACTGGGAGCTATGACTGTTCTTGTCGAAAGGGATATATTGGTGATGGTATGATGTGCGAGAATGTTAATGAATGTGCTAAAGATAACCCTACCCATAACTGTAATATCGAAGCAGAATGTTATGACGAAATAGGTTACTATGCATGTATTTGTAATAATGGATATCATGGTGAGGGATTTGGTGAAGATGGTTGCATTGATGTTGACGAATGCTCAACTGGTGTTCACTCTTGCTTATCGTCCGAGACATGTGTGAATACTATAGGTAGGGTGAATTCCGAGAAATTTCAACACTTTCTTTTCAAGCCTAAATTGTCATTTTGATGGAAAATCACAAAAATGATAACTAGGATGAATTTATGGATTTTTACGAACTCACCCTATATATATGATTTTTGCGATTTTCCTGAAAATAGCCATTCCGATAATGACTATTTTCGGGAAATTTTCAAAAAATCATATATAGGGTGAATTCGTAAGAATCCAAGGATTCACCCTAGTTATCATTTTTGTCATTTTTCATCAAACATGAAAATTTAGGCTTGAAAATGAAAATTCTGAAATATCTCGGAATTCACCCTAACTATAGGAACTTTTTCATGCGGGTGCAAACACGGTTGGTTTATGTTCGGTGATGAATGTATTGATCGACCCGAATGTAATACGGGATCACATGACTGCCAAGAAACTGAAATATGCCATGAGACTCCTGGTGGCTATCGTTGCTCATGTAAGGAATACGGAATAAAAAAAATGACCTAGTTTGCGCATGTTGGATTGCAACACTTGGGCAAGTCAATTTCTGAGAAAAGCATGGTTTTCAAAGAGTTGATGGTGAATGCATCGATCGTGATGAGTGTAACCTCAACGCTCATGACTGTGACTCTGGTCAGAATTGTGTCAACTCGATTGGCTCGTTCTCATGTGTCTGTAAACCAGGGTTTAGAACGGTCAATTCTGAATGTATTGATTTTAATGAATGCGACACAGCTGGTACATGTAACAGTGCAATTGAAATATGTGTCAATAGTCCTGGTAGTTACACCTGTGAACCTGTGACTGCTCTGATGGTTATGAATTGATTACCGATGGGTGTCAAAACATAAATGAATGTAAAGATCAGGGATACTCATACGAGAACGGTCGTTCTTGCACCGTACTCCCGTACTCTTCGTGCGGAGTACAAAGAGTACGTGATAAGAAGGGTCTTGTACTCGCGGGGTACGAAATTTAGCAAGAGGTACGACCATTATTTCCAGAACGGAGCACAAAGAGTACGGAGTACGAAGGGTACGGTACTCTAGGGGTACAAAATCAAGCACAGAGTACGGCAATTATTTCCAGCACGAAGAGTACGGAGTACGAAGGGTTCGGTACTCTGGGGGTACGAATTTAAGCAGGGGGTACGACCATTTTAACTAGCACGGAGTACGAAGGGTACGAAATTCCGTATGAGCATCCCTGGTAAAGATAGGCATATTTGTGACGAATATTCACATTGTGTTGATAATACCGACGACTCAAAAGCAACCAAAATGTAAAATTATTTCAGTTGGAGGCGAGTGCCTTGACGTAAATGAGTGTAATGCCAATCCATGTCCACCACCAATTTCAAAATGCTGGAACACCCCTGGTTCTTTCACTTGTGGCTGTAAACCCGGGTATAAAAAGCGGCCGGTCACTTTTACTTCATTTGACCCACAAACAGGTGCTACCGGCGGTGAACTCCCAGAGCCCGATGGAGATGACAACTGTGTTAATGTTAATGAATGCGAGACTGGTGACTATGAGTGCCCCGAGAAAAAGATATGTTCTGATACTGAAGGATCGAATTCTCTGACCGATGTCCAAGTCGTTCGCCTGGCCTCCAAGCGGACGACTTGGAACCCAACAGATAGGCGAGTCTGTTAATCCTTGATTAAAGGTTCATATGAATGCGTATGTTCGGCTGGATATGGAATTGTTGGCGATGACTGCGAAGATAGGAAAAGTTTTTGAAATGTATCATAACGATAATGAATAGTATGAAGCAGGGGTGGAAAATTTTCTGTCAATGAGATATGAATCTGTCATATCATATGATTGTGGAAAATAACATATCTAACGGAATAAAATATCATATTATGCTCACAAAAAGGACTATGACTCTCCCAATGAGCAATATAGAGGGCGCCATTTCAGAAAAAATTCTGATTTTTTATTCCGTTACAGATGATATATAATATATCATATATTGTTGACCCCTACTTTGAACGAAGTCAATAAAAACTCGTCCAGAGATGAGTGTCTAATTCCAACGGCATGTCCAAAAAATTATGCTTGTAAAAACACTGACGGATCATTCTTTTGCGACTGTGTTCCTGGTTATGAATTTATTGTCGACTATAACAACTGCTTCGACATAGGAAGGTGTTTTCCCCAAATTCGTTTGAAAATATTATAAAGTATTACTGGAAAAATATCATATTCTGCTCACAAAGAGGAGATCGACTCTCCGAATATACAATATACCCTGGTAGACATCTATTTCTTAGTAGATGAAATCTTCATCTTCTGTATTGTTCACATTCAAAATAGGCGGGGCGGTGTAAGATTCTACTAAGAAATAGGTGTCCAGTGGTAGAGGGCGCTCTTTCAGAGAATTATTATATTTTATCCGGTTAAATATAGTACTTTTTCATTGTGAACACCCTTGTAAAGATGAGTGTTTTAAGCATATCCATGACTGCGGTGCGTCACTTAAATGCCTCAATACGGTCGGTAGTTTCACTTGTCGTTGTGCTACTGGGTTCAGGCGTGATGGTTTATCAGCATGTATTGATAATGATGAATGTTTCACCGGTGTTCATGGTTGCCACAAATATTCAGATTGCACCAATACCGATGGTTCCTATACTTGTGAATGTAATGATGGATATGAAGGTGACGGAAAGTATTGCAGTGACATTGATGATTGCAAAGGCGAAAATCCATGCGGCGAATTTAAAAAATGTTTTAACCTACCGGGTAAATTCCGGTGCGAGTGTGACATCGGATTCAAGTCAAGGGGGACAACGATCTGACCATTTGAAGATAAAGTGTTGCACTGTTACGTGTCACGCTCTGATCACAATTTACGTTGATTCCTTATAAGGAAAGTTCCAGTGCTACATGCGTTGATATGGACGAGTGTCGGGCGGAATGTTACGAAATGACCCAAAGATTGAGTGACATATGTCATAATTGTGACAATAATGCATTTTGTACAAATAACGTTGGGTCATATCATTGTCAATGTAATGATGGATACGAAGGTGATGGTTACAACTGTGCTGACAAGAACGATTGCGAAGATTCAAGGTAAGTTCTAATTCAGCAATCTTATTGGTCGAAATTGATCATTCATTGAACTTTCTAGTCATGATTG
>SCLD01091051.1:0-13030 GCA_004367895.1 Oikopleura longicauda | reverse complement strand
AAATCCCAACCAACAGGGCGTTGGTCACCATTGAGAAAATAGATGTCTTTTGAGAATTTTACGTCGTGTTATTCCAATCCTGATTTTATGGCACATTTAACTCTCATAGTCAAGTTCTGTAAACTCATCGATTTTTTTTCGAAATTTTCAATTTTTAGGTTGTGACTAGGGTGTACCTAGAGTATAACTACAGTTATAATTAGGGTGAATTCCGAGAAATTTCAAAACTTTTCTTTTTAGGCTTTAATTGTCATTTTTGATGGAAAATCACAAAAAATGATAACTAGGGTGAATTCTTGGATTTTTACGAATTCACCCCAAATATAATTTTCAAAAAATCATATAAAGGGTGAATCCGTTAAAATCCAAGGATTCACCCTAGTTATAATTTTTGTGATTTATCATCAAAAATGACAATTTAGGCTTGAAAATGAAAATTTTGAAATTTCTCGGGATTCACCCTAATTATAATTAAGGGTACGCTTAAATATAGGCATATTTCTAGAGTCTACCTAATGGAAGAATCTAGAAGCAAATCAATATTAATTGCTCTCGACCCAATTGCGAATTTAACTTTTGCGAATCACTAACTTAGAGAAACAAATATAAAAAGGTATTTATTTCATTGAAAAGTCAGTGACTCGTAAAAAGTAAATTAAGCATCTGAATCTGCTTTCTGTTGAACATCAAACCAATCATAATTGTTAACTACCACACCCAAAAGGTACGGTAATTCTGATTACTAAAATGGAAAGGTACTAACCGTATTTTAGTCCTCCATAAACTTTGTTGATCAACAATTATTTAAACAGCCATTATAACATTAAAAAAGGTAAAACTTTATTGTTACGATCGCAGTTTAAAATATTCTTCCAGGTGTTCGTAACAGATTGCCAGTACAGAACTCAAATCCGTATCACACACAACAGGTACCTTTTGACTTCTGTAAATCAGATGATGTAACCTAAATTATAGGTTACAACTGTTGAACATCAAATTAGAATCCTTTCTAAGCCAGTCACGATCTTATAACAGGTACTAACTACCTTTCCCACTTGTACTCGTAATAACCAGTGACTTAGGCTGTTGAACATCATCTCATCATTCAAGTGAATCATACTTACTCGTTACCGCCAGTGCACTTATAAGGTACGATTACTTTCACTTGAAAACCCTTCTTATGCGGAACTTTAGTTGTCACCGTTGCGAGTCAAACTGAGGTCCAATACCGTTCCGTTCTTGGTTTCCGGTGAGTTGTAATTCTAATTTGTTGAACATCAAACTTAATATACAAATAAAGGTTTAAACTGTGTTAAATCAGTCTTATTATTCTGTCAAGCAGGTCATACTTCGTTGTGGTGACTGAAGTTCAAAGAAACCTATCCCCGAAGAAGCGACAGAAAACCGGAAGTCGAGAAAATGTCGAAAGAAAACATGCTGAACAACACTGACATGGAATATGTCAAAATGATGACACAGGAGTCCACGAAAGAAATTATAAAAGCACGGATAGCCGGACGAGTTTTCCGTCTAACAGACTTCGACAAAATACAAGCAGACCCCGTAGCTTACCAGACAGAAGTCCAAAGATGGAAAGTCGCTATCAGAAAGGCCCTTAAAACGGACACGACAGGTGTGTCTAGAAAACACATGTTCGTTTGGGGACCGGAAGACGAAATGTCCGGAGACAAATACAGCGACCTACCCGAAAATGGCGTCCCATCAAACAAAATGGAATTATTGGCGTTAATGAAAATGGGTCGACTTGGTGCAAAATATTTAAGAACGAATCTTAAACAGACCACGGACAATGAACACTTCGACAATGTTGTACAGCACTTATCTGGTGGAGTCTACCAGACATTCGACAAGTACATGGAACACGAAACGAATCAATTAATCGCCGAAGGTGTTGAACTGGTTCGTCTGACCCTATCAGCCGCTCTGAACAATGAAATGGAAAATCCATTTATGAAAGGACAGTACGTAAATTACAAAGCTGTCATGGATTGGGTCGATGAAAAGACCGAAGCTGTCAACAAAACTGAATACATGTCCGACGTATTCAAACTTATCGACGAAGCTTTCGAAGCAGACACAGAAGTTGACGCTAAATGTATGGCATATAGGATGGCCATGGAAATGTTGTACATCGATAATGTGAGTGATAAAGATCCATTCAAGTTCAATGATTGGGAACATAATGACAACAAGGCGGAAATATTTGAACCGGAAGGATATGTTCCAGCAATATCATTCACATTTATACATAAAATGTATAAAATACTTGGACCAAAAGCATTTATGCAAGTAGAAGAAGAATTTCGACGAGAAATAACAGCTGAGAAGTACAACAAAGAAGGTTGGATGCAGAATAAACCAGCATTATTTAAAATAATAAAGAAATATATGAAGAAAAACCCAAAATCCGCCAAAGTTGCCAGTGTTGAAACAACATCCGCTGACGTTAACAACGACAGCGACGACGAAATTGACATCGTAATGGACGATGGTCACGTGTTGAAAGTACAGCCAAGATTCCGTGGAACTGGTTCAACATGGAAACAAAATTTTACGAAGAAATTCAATCTTCAACAAGCTGGTAACAATAGATGGCAACGACGACCGCAACAGAACAATACACGACAGCAAAACAGTTTTGGCAATAATGGGTTCAACCGAAACAACAACCGTAATAACGATAATGCTGAACAACAAAAATCTGGACCGTCAGCGGACGGCAGATGGAAATGTCCAAAGTGCAAGGACGAAGGGAACCAGAGATGGTTTCGAGGTGATCAAAAATGTCCAAAACACCGATTTCGACCGAGTTACTTCAAAAACATTGCGTGCGTAAATGAAGTACGCCCAAATGAGAATATGAATTCTCAGAATGGTTCTCAAATTGATGCTAACAACACTGAAAATGGACATTTATCAGCAATCAAATCATGTCTACATGCAAAACCTTTTAGCCTGTATGACGATTCTGATTGACTAGCACGCCGCCACGTGAATTCAATGATAGCTGCAATCACAACAGATGATCCGAATACGTCACATCCAAAAAATTTAATTCTCTGCCAAATTTCGGACAAGAATAAAATATCAAAAAATTACGCCGCTCTCATCGATACAGGAGCACATCGATCTGTTGTATCATCATCTGCACTACGACGAATGCAATTCGAAGTAGGACAAGATCAAACAAGAAATTACGTGGCCGCAAATAATCAATCTATAGAACTGGAACCGTTCTATGTGAATTTTACAGTGTTGATCAACAGAAAACCATTCAAAATAAAAAATGCAATGGTAATGAAAAAATATCCCAGAAAACAAATCATCATTGGGGCACCAGACCTTAACAGACATCACGCGGTGCTCCAAGAAGCCAATGGTGCAATGACAATCGGCAAATACGACCAAACAACCATACAAAGGTATGCGATTGACGAAATAATAAAAGCTGAAAATGAAAATCCGGAAATGGCACGAATAGCCATGATTAAACCTGTTGAACATCACGACGATAACCATTATATCGATGACGATACAAAAGCAACAATTGGAGACATATGCTACATGGGCAGAGCAGCCAATGACAACACCAACGACAATGTTGACGACCCCAGCGACACATGCAAAGGATGCCCTAGATGTACAACAACGGAAAATTTGATACAAAATGAACATTATGCTCATATCAATGATTCCAAACTAGCCTTAAGGGTAATGTGTCAACGAATTCAACAACGCGATCAAAACATATATTCGCACAACGACGTCACTATCACCGAAGCTGGTGAAAAATTATACCCATGGACAGCAAAACGCCTACGAGAATTAAACGAAAAATACAAATGTAATTTTGCACAATCCGTAGGCGATATGGGAAATGAATTTATTGCTAATTGCGAAGTTCATGGCGAATTTTCGAAAAGACTTGTTGGACAACAACAACACGTAGGTGATAAAAAAGCTGCTATCAAAAAACAACTGCTTGGACTGCTTGCAAATGACGTCATAAGAATGACAGATGATGCGGGCATAATTCCAAAATATTTTATCAATTTAATGCCCAGGGTTAAAAAAGACGATAACGGCGTGGAATATTGTCCATTTGTTGCACTACGAATCGTGAATGACTGCACGAAAGTGAACCAGCTGGCACAATATGCTGGAACATCTGTTGATAACATCAAAGAATGTGTAAATTGGGCAGCGAAAGCTTCTACACATGGCCTCAATGCAAAAACCGACATTTCACAATGTTACTATTGTATTCGAATCGATAAAAGTCTATGGCCATATATGTGTATAGAAATACCGGATGTTGGAACAGCATGTATGACAAGATTACCACAAGGTTGGTCATTTTCGGCACAATTTACCGTCGCTACGTTGCGACGCGTATTCTGGAAATTCGAAGATTGTTTTCACCGATACATAGACGATGTTTTCATCAGTCTAAACGAAAGTCAAAGCGAAAAAGAATTCGTGGAATTATACGAGAATTTCATGAAAACATTAAAACGCTACAACCTACGAATAAAAGGTTCAAAAACCTTTCTGTTGAACATCAATTTTAACTTTTTGGGATATCGAATCTCAGATGGCGCTATAATGGCCAATCCACATTTTGTCAATAAACTGGAATCCATCCGATGGCAAGATTTAAAGACTGTAAAGTCTGTTATGGGATTAAATGGGATGGCAAGATGGTTGGCCAAGTTCATGAACAAAGGAACACACGTTATGCATGGTATGAATTCAGCAATCAAAAACCGTAAACCGTCGGAACTAATAGAATGGAATGCAGACTTAATACAAAAATTCGAACTACTGAAGAAAGCCTTAAAAGAATTGTCAAAAACATATCCATTCGAGCTGGATTTAGAAACTGTAATAACTGTTGATACATCAAAAATTGCGACTGGTGGACTCATATACCAGATCAAAGATGGCAAGCCCAGAATAGTTGCATTCTTCACTAGAACCAGAAAAGATTTGGAACGGAAATTCCAATTCAGTTCATGCAACTTCGAAGCCATAGGAGCATGTGCAATAATGAAGTCACACGAACCTTGGTTATTACAAGCACGAAAACCGATAACACTGCTAACAGATAGCTTATCATTAGTCAAGTTATGGCGAAAATTCAAGAAAAATATATGCACATCGGTCGAAATAAAGTTGAACAACAATTTAATGGAATTACGAAGATATAAAATGCTAAATATGATGCATGCAAGTAATAAAGCTGCAGTGATGTTACACCCCGATTTTGTAAGTAGAATGGGTCACACTGCAAAATCTACAAGCACGGACAAATGTGTTGACGAAGAAGGCACGGCAAAATGTAAAATTTGTGAATTAGCCGACATTCCAATGGAAAATGTTGAAAGCGTGAATAAGATATTCGGAGATGAATATGTTGAACAACAACCCCATAGGTGGCGCTATGGCAAAAATATGTCAATTAACGAATGAAGTTAGAGTACCAATTGCTCAACTTAAAAAACGTAACATAACGATGGCTGATTTGTTGAACAACAAGAAAATCATTACAACATTACAAAAAATGGACCGTGTATATCGAGACATGATCGACTGCATGGAAAACGGTCGCACGAATTTTCCACGAAAACACGCCCGTGCCGAAACAATAAAAGTAAATCGAAGTCCGATTTTGGATCAAGGTGCACTATCAATTACGAAATGGCTAGACGGAAAAGAAATACGAGTATTTCCGATCCCTAAAGAAGCTGGTTGGGTCATTATACATGCTGTACATCTGTCCGTAGGCCATAGATCGCCCACGCAACTCGTAAAACAAATTGCCGCGCAATTTGAATTCGAAAACATGCGCCAAATGGTCGATCAATATGTGGCAAAATGTGTCCCATGCACATTACTTCGAAACGAGGCAAAATATACGAAAATAACCCAGAAACCAGTGAAAATGGCCGACAACTTTTTCAAACAAATTTTGTGCGATGAAATCCATCGTCAAAGAGACGGTAAGACCGAAAAATTCATGATTGCGATAGAAGCAATATCACAATTCATGGTAACAATTCCGATGAACAACAACCCCAAATCTGAAGATTTTATCGCGACCATAATAATGTTACGATCAATACTAGCACCACATGCTCTGGATGAGCCAACACTGGAAGTAAGGTGTGATGCAGCATCATGGCACAAGTCCGAAAAAGTATTAAATATGATGAAATTGTTGAACATCAAATTACACATACATGAAAGTGCTACACTCTCTCGGAATATTATTCCGGAACTCGACGGGAAGATATGCCAGTTTAGCAAACATATGGCATATTACATGCAGAATACAGCATTGGGAGCAGATGCATGTGCACAGTTGGCCACACAGAAGTGTAACACGACGGTCAACAGTCGAGGATATACCCCAAGTCAACTTTTCACAGGCCGAAATCCAGCGAATATGGAATCACTGGACATTGATGCACAACAATATTTAAAAGACATTCAAAGAATTCGACAACAAAAACGTGAATCAGCTGATAAAAAGAATTTTTTGAAAAAACATTCAAAAAGAATCAATGTGGAACCATACGATGATCCGAAATTAAACGACCCTATGATTAACAACAAAATTAAATTCGAAAAAATGAAAAGTGGCGATCTAGTCACACTCAATGTTCCAATGGATAAAAATGACCAAAAACCAAATCTATATGTGGTCATTAGAGTTGATTTCAAAAGACAAATAGTAACTCTAAAAAGGTCGGGGGTTGAAACCGGTAATAATCCAGAAAAGAACATTGCGTTCGAAAGAATTGCCAGACACATCAAAGTGAACTTGGATGCCAAAGTTAACCTTGTTGGACAACTACGGAAGAGCACAAGAGATTTCGGCATGATAGCATCACTTAAAAACACTCCCGAGCCCAAATACATGATTACAGACGATGACTTCGAAGAATTAAATGTTGTACAACAAATTATTAAACGACAAATTCCACATGTCATATTAAGTATGCAGAAAAATAATGATATTTTGGCAAACGAATCAGACAAATTGGAAGGAACATCAACGCTATGATTCCGTGAAGTTGTTGGAGGACTCTTCATGGTTTCAAAAGGCAGCCGAAACGGTTAATACGAAAACAATAATAAATGCTGAAACAACAATTGTAAAACCCGAAAGAAGAGGGTTAATAGTATTCGACGCAAGCACATGTGAAGACATTGAAGACTTTGAAAACATAACAGAAGAAATGTACGAAGAAGAATTTATTGACGTAAGCCAAGATTTAACGGCATCATTTTCAAATGATGCATTGATGAACGACACAACACACATACTGGAAAGATCAGTTATGGTAGAAAAGGATATGATGAACAGCACTACAAATAACGAAAATAACGACGAAGAAGAATTCCAGGTAATACCAGATCTAGGAAGACCAATCAGACAACGACGACAAACAGAATTTTACCAAGCAAAACGGTAACTTACAAATAAAATGAAGAAAACTTCGTCAGGTTAATCTCTGTATTTTATACTGTAATTTATCAATAATATTGGATATGAAAATAACCATATTAACGATAAATAATTTTATAATTGTTGCTCATCAATCTAGTGTGGTAAAAACTATTAATTAGCAACACACTCAATTACCACACTCTCTAGTCAACCGCACTTATTAATCTACCGCGCAAATTTATCTCTATTACGGTTAGTAATAACCAATTATTATGACATCACTATTATACGACTCATCAAAAATAAGATATATTTTACAAAAATAGATTTTATTGGAGATATAAAGTCGAAAATTTTATAATTTCGCCAGTTTGAAGATTCATTTTGAAATAATGACGGCATTTTGAAGTCGTATCGACAAGGGTAAGTTGTTCCAAATTCTAAAAAATGAAATCAAGGCGAAATACGGAAATCGCAAAGTAAAATGTTGTACATCACAATCGGTAAATACCTTAATAATCATCTCTAGTCCGGAATTGACCTTGGAATTGACCACTTGAACCACGGTTCAAACTTGAACCACGAGATCGTGAGCGCGATCGAGACCGTGATTGAGTACGTTGTCGATCATATCGTCCACGGACCCAATCGGAACGATCATCATGACCAGTACGGCCACTCATTTCGTCATGGCGACGGACACGTGATCGTCCAGGTCTAGATTGATCAACAGTACGATCAATACCACGACCAACAGAAGCAACCGGACCACTTTGTTCCATCCACTTTCTTAAAGTGGCAGTGTTGGTGACGGTGTCACCGGTCATCCCAAGTCTACCAGCTAGAGCACCCCATTGAGCGTAACATTCACGGTTGATAACGTTAGCACCCCAAGATTCTTCGCGCTGAGCACTAATATCAGGCAACTGATTTTTAGAAAATTCGTTGCTCAACAGCGCCAAACCGCCTAAAACATAAAAATAGGATTAAAAAGTTAAAATTAAAATGTTGCTCATCAAATAATAATTAGGATTAGGACTTACACATAAGATGGACCACGTGTTTGAGTTTCCAAGAACCCAAATCCAGAACCATAACACGAGCACGATGTAATCCGTGATTCGTATTGGGCCAAAATACGAAACCAAAACCACCGGATAATCTATTACCGGCTGGACCACGTTGGTACGTTCGAGCAACGAAATTCGACTTTGAATGAGTATTTAACTCGGTTATAGCAACCGGTTCCATACAACCATTGTCACCAGTACCTGTGACAGTGCAATCCATTCGAGCCAAGTACAGAGAGTGTAACATACGATCGCGTTCGTCATCAGTACACGCGGCATCAGAATAAAAGGGCAACACACTTAGACCATGAATAAGGCGCTAGAGAGTAATAATTAATTTGAAAAGTGTTGTCCATCAAAAACTTACTCGTAAACTCATGAAAAGCTTGGTTTCAGCAGTTGAGTTTGGTTGACCACCAATACTGAACACCAACTTATGATAATCAAATTGAAGCAGTTTGGATTCCAAAATCTGTTTCAAAGGTGCTAAAATTGACGTCATTTAATTATAAAATGTTGAACAACAAACCGTCCCGTGTAGAATGCGACTGCATCACTTTCCAAAGTTTTCGAGAAATAGCCCCAGGATACGTCTGCCCATGGCGACGTTGATCATTGATGACCAAATCAGTCGTAACCTCCAATGGCAAACATTGCCCAATATCGGCAAAAGCCGTTTTCAAAACGTCACTACTTCGCTGACCGTGACATTCAATGAGACCACGTCGACAGCGACATTCACTTAAAAATAAATTCGAATCGTAATAATATAAGTGTTGTACAACAAGTTAAAACTCACCTAGAGCCACCAAGTGGACAGTAAATCCAATTGTCTGGACAGTGACTACAATAGGTAAGTTGTGAATGATGTTTCACAATCTTATATATTATAGGGGTAGGCTCACGCACAGCGATAGCGGTCAAAGTAACCCGACGGGTTTTGAAATGGCCATGAATCGACCAAACATCTAAAAAATTTTTTTTACTTAGGTAGAACATCGGAAAACTACAAAACTTACTCATAGGACACCGGCCAAGCAGTACGATTGGTCGACTTAAATAACAAGCCCAATCCATAGGATACCGAATTACATTCGTATAATCCTTGGGTTTGAATCGCCAAGTTCGAAACAAAGCACGACCAGAATCATCATACATCACTTCATGATATTGACCAATCCCCTCGTACATAAGACAATCATTCTCCTGGTCTAAAAAATAGAATTTATAAAATATATAACTTAGAATCAATATCAAATTGTTGTTCAACATATAATAATTGAAGACTCACCCCAGATCCGAGGATTATCGAAAAAATGATCCGAAGCACCTTCAACTTGTCTTTGACCAAGACTATCAGTAAAAACTCGGAAATCATCACCAGGATTTCGAAGTGGATAGGCAGCAGTAGAGAGACGTACGTAGGTGTCGGGGTTGAGCAAGCGATGATCGATGTGAGCAACAGGGTTGTCCATAAAGTCAAGTTGGCCAATCGTAACCATAGTCTACGAATAAAATTAAAAAATTAATGAAAAATAGAAATTAAAAGTTAGAAATCATAAAATATGTTGTACATCAAAACTTACCATATCCAAACCATTTCGAGAAGAACCAGGCACACCATAAGTGGTAACAGGTGCCAACGACAGAGATGTTGGAGGTGCAGGCGCTGACGGCGATGCCAACGTAGGAGTAGCAGTAGGCGTAGACTTTGAAGTCGACTTCGATGAAGACCGACGAGTAGCTTTAGCCTTCGAACGAGTCGTGACCCGAGACTCAGAACCACCAGCACGAGGATACTTCGGTATGAACGGCGATAAAGGTGGAGTAGGTTGCAACGACCACGGAACAACAGGTTGTTCAGACACAGGTTTAAAACCCCAACCCAATGGGCCAGGCAGTTCTCTACCCAGAGCTTCCCAACCAGTTGGAATGGTGTTAACCGTGGTCGAATTAGGGAACACGGGTCCAGATTTAGCCCAAACATTGATAGGGGGAGTGTCCAACGGCGTAGCAGCCACCGGATGAGAAGTGGGTTGCCAACGAAAGCCTTGTTTATAGGCAAGTTTCAAAACTAAAAAATGTTAAAATAGAGTGTTGTTCATCATGAAATTAAAATTACTTACGGTCACGAGATGGTGCAATGTTACCAAATTCGCCGTAACCACGACCATCACCAATAGGACCAGGAGCAGCACGATAATAAGTGCCATCGGGACGAGTATTATGGTGTCGCAAGAACCAAAATACTTCCTCAAATTCAACCTTTTTGTCCAAGTTAGGACAACCAATCCGGAAAAGAGTTGTTGAAGTCGTCGTAGACGGTTCACGAATCGGTTGCGCCAATACGTGCCATCGAAAACTTTTAGTGGCCTCATCAAGTCGATATTGACAAACGCGAACCACATTATTAATCCGAACCAACTTCGGAATAAAAAAGGGCGCCAGATGAGCCGGAATGGATGTTGACGAAGTCAAATCCAGTTGATCAGCAGGGGTCGTAGATACCTGAGTCGTAGAAGTCGACGGAGTGGTAGTAGTCGTCGTAGTTGAAGATGATGTTGATGGCTCAGCCAAAGACAACACATCAAAGCCAAGGACATAGTTGTCCGCATTTGGAAATAAATGCTTGGCATAGAGCTGCGGCTTTTTCGTGGGTGAGTGAATTCCAAACGGAACCCACACGATGGGATTACCTTTCGGATCGACAGTGTCGGAATGCGCTATATTAGCAAGTTAGAAACAGTTTCAAAGTGTTGCTCAACAATCAATGTAAAATTACTTACCATCCTCGTTTGCAAAACGTGGTCGACGAATAACTTCGCTATCAGGGCAAAGTTGGACCAGGTGCTGATGAATCCATTCGTCGGTGGCAGTCAGGAGAGGTATCGGTGGGTGAACCACATCGGTTGAAGAAGCAGCCACTGGACCGAGTCCAATTTGGCGCTTACCTTTTTCTTCCGAACCTGTCATTAGTCACAAAAATTGAAACTGACAAAAAGTGAGAAAAAATAAAAAACGTAAAATTTTAAACGTTCTAGAAAGTTTTGGAACATAAAATAGAACATGCCAAGATATTCAAATAAAAGGTAAAAAATTTAAGGGTTAAAGGGTTCTAGAAACTTAGTTAAGGGTAGAATTAACTTAGAATTAAAATTTTTTAAATGTTGTACAACAATTTATTAGCCAAAAAACCGATTTTCATGATTTTATTGTTATAGAAAACAACGGCAAAAACCCAAAAATGCCGCCATTGCAGCTTTGGCAAGCCAAGCTGCGAAGAAAAGAGGTACACCACCTCCTGAAGAAAATGATTCTGATGAAAATACCACTAACTATGACCTATTTTGTGAAAAAGTATTAATTAATTCGTTACCTTATGAGGAACTTCGTCGGAAAATTTTGGAAAAATATTCCGTAGAAGAGTCCCAAATTCAACTCAACATCCTAGATAAGGCGTCTGAACTTAATACGATGCTAAAAGATCGTAAACCTATAGATCTTTTCGGTGACCAAACCTTGAAATTGATGTACGACACGCTCATTGAGCTCCAAATGACCCAAAATTTTTCGACCAGTGGCTGGAAAGTCATTTGCCATGCCACCATGATCCCCATGCTTCATAGAATCGCTATTTTCACTAGCGCAGTTTATCATACTAGAAAAGTGCCACTCTTTTTCTCTTGGTCTAAACCTAATCAAAATGTTCACGTAGACGTGAAAATGTCAATGGACTTAATGTCCGACAATGTTGTTCATCAAGACCCAAATTCATTGGTCAACAAAAACGCCCACAGTCCGTTAAAGTCCATTAATTGGTCAATAGATAAGGTTCTAGAAAAGCTAGACCAAAGTAGCTCATCGTCCATCGACTCCGGTCGAACAGTCCAAGACGCAATGCCAGCAATGACAGCGTTCGATTTCTCACACGCAAATTATGATGTAACAACACCCGATTCATACATCGATGCCAGTTTTGTAAAATGTCGACGGCGACTAAACCTGTCAAAACAAGACAAAAATGATATCCTTGATGGAGTCGGTTTAAGTCATAGCACTCCAGTCCGTAATTTTCCAAAAGTCAAACTAGGATCCACACTTAAAAAGACCCACGCAACAAAAACAGCCCCAAAACACGTCCAAGGTCCACCTCAAGAAACCATAATTACGAAATTCCTAAATAAATGGTTTCGGTCTCAAATGGCAAATATGTCGGAAGAGCTTCAAGATGAGCTCGAAAAGAACACCCTAGGATACTAAAAAGTTCAGAAATCTATATTTAATGTTGAGCATCAAATTTAGGAACCTACATTAGTCTTGAATCGAGAACAATTAAAATTGTGTTAAAAATGATAAATATCATTTTTCTTTTTTAACACCCCCCACGCTTAAATATAGGCATATTTCTAGAGTCTACCTAATGGAAGAATCTAGAAGCAAATCAATATTAATTGCTCTCGACCCAATTGCGAATTTAACTTTT
>SCLD01091040.1:0-13032 GCA_004367895.1 Oikopleura longicauda | reverse complement strand
CGGTTGGTCCGGGTAGCCCTGTTATAACATGCAAGTCTCGATTCCTTGAATTGCACCATTCTGTATCGTAAGTTGCGCCAATGGTTTGATTCATTTCATTTTCGGATACGTTACGTTATGATATGGTTCAACCATGAAGTACGAATTTTTAAAAGTGGAGCATTTTTTACAAAATCTTCGAGTATTTCTGAGTATTATATTATTTCGTCAAGAGTTCTTCAAGGTAAACTTTTCTTCTTGATGTTCTCTTGAAGTCTTCAAGAATTTCTTTTCTTCGAGAACAAATAATTTAACTTCAAGGACAGTTACTTCTTTATATTTGGTCTAAGACGCATTTTAAGTTAGTTAAACGTCACCATAAAACAGTCTCCTGATCTACCCCGGTCCGAGCCAATCATTTTTCCCCAGTAATGACCTTGGCCCAAACCTTACCCAATTTAATGACTAACTTGCTTGAGTAGTTTACATTTTATTAACACCAAGTCATCTATTCCGATCCGGGAGGAGGAAACTGACCTGATCATAAACTCAGACCATTTTCCTTCGCGTGAAATCTGCAGCAGTAAATAAGGCAGCTATTTTTTATTCCTCTGAGTCCTCTGAGATGTTTGAGTCTTGTCCTTTTGGATCCTTAATGTATGAAAGTGAAAGATGAGGGATGATGATCGTGAAGCTTTCATGAATTCTCATGGGTCAAATATAAACTAAAGGGGCTTATTGAACTGGTAATTCGAATTAACCATATCATTTCTCTATTTTCTATCAGCATAACACATAGATTATATTAGTTTTTATTAAGTTATTCGATAATTATTTAACTTAATAAATGAATTAGTGACGTTGACTCAAAGTTTCCATCATTCATTATAAGTTGATGAACTCATGAGTTCACTAATTAAGTTCACTTACAACAATCTCTTTCTTTTTCTATTACAGGCTGTCAATTTACTATCAATAATGATTTTTTCAATAGCGTTGGTTTTTAATGGTTTAGATTTTAATTAAAGTGGCCAAATTGCTTTGGCAATACAGTACTAGACTGTATATTCATGAATGGCAGATAACGTTTGAACAATCCGATGGCAAACGATAGTTCTTTTTTGGGGGTCATTTTTAAAAACCAAATTGTGAAATTGACCAAATCGTACCTGTATAATACAGGTAATTTACGCAGATTATTTCTACGCTTGAAGATTATTAAAAGCCTATAAAGTGGGAAGCACCTTTCCGATGGTGGTCGTCTCTATACTATCCTCTCGGAATTCGGACCAAATGACTATCAGTAAGACGCACTCCACTTTATTATTAAGAGTCGAGGCTATATTGAGTCGACCAGACCTCGAAAAAAATGGCCCTGAGTCCTGGTTTTTATCAGGCCTAGGTCAGGTGACCGTCGGGTCCTGATATATTACTCAGTGCCAACCCAGGACCCCGATTCAGGACCAAATCAGAACTCAGGACCAATTTTGCCCAGGTCTGGGGTCGACTATCGATGGTGCATATAAGTGCCATCTTTAATGATCATTCAAACTTGAATTTCAAAGTGTCAATCGTGTAACAACACAACAAATAGCATAAATCTATATTTATAAAATGCACGTTCGCTGAAATGCAAATTTTTGACTGTCTGTCATCACATCAATATCGACTTATTCCGTCAAATACCAAGTTATTCACTCATACTGTGTACACATCTATATTTAAATTAAATTTAACCTACTGAGATAAGCAAAAAGTTTAAATAAATTATAATAATTAATTACATTTACCTTATCTATTTAGTCTCTGGTGATCATTCTCAAAAAAAAATACATTCTGTAAATTATCTGAAGCAGGAAATCAAATCCATTCGAAAAGTCTATTCAAACAAAATTGAGTTTTTATTTTTGGGCACAGTTCAAAATCATTTCAGCATAATCCATAATTAGAACTGGACATATAAGTAGTCAAATCGAAACTTCATTCTCAATAAAACTTTGAAAACTTATCGAACTCTCAAAAAACAATTTGACTAAAGCATAGGTGTAGTGAAGAGTGTAGTACCAGCTTAAACCGAATCTAACCTTGAATCTGATTTCACTGCCAAGTCATCAAAATCCCTGACAAAAAATTAACTGCCTATTAAAATTTAAGAATGCCCGTATGAGTTATGTAATGTCTGTCATACGTGTAATGACTTCTGTTAGAAATAGGTCATTGAACAAAATGTGTGTTCAATATCGACAAGTTTGAATCTCAGCCGGATAATGATCGTCGATAATTAATCCATTAACATTAAAAGTGAACTATCATACCTATTAACCACTATCCGTGAATTGTGGACAAAAAATCCACATTTTGGGAATATCGTTGAGCGTCATTTGTGGACAAAAAAACACACTTATTTTATAAGGAAAATATGAAAATCTTGTTTCGTTTCCAAGTTAATAATTACGTTTCCGAGTTAATATTGATGTTTCCACGTTAATAGCGGTGTTTCCAAGTTAAGAATGTTTCATAGTTATGTTTCTAAGTTAACTATTACCGAAAAAGATATGTGTGGATTTTTTGTCCACAAATGAAGCTCCACAACGTTCCCAAAATGTCCCAGATAGGGTTAAGTATCCGCCATGTCACAAGTTTCAGCCATGTCACAAGTATCCGCCATTTCACATATCTAACAGAATAAAATATCATATTCTGCTCACAAAGGGAAGAAAGAGGATAACGACTCTCCAAAAGAGCAATATAGAGGGCGCCATTTCAGAGTATATGATATTTTATTCCATTAGTAATGGACCATTAAAAATGATAGATGCAAACTTGAGGAAACGTTTAGTTGCCTATTTAAACTTAATATCCAAGCCTAAGGAGTTCTTATTTTACTTGTCTTCAAATCACGTTACCTGTAATTTTTTATGATATCAATGCCATCGTTCGTAAACTTTTGACATACCAGCTCAGAATTTTCGTAATTCCTATTTCTAAAAGTGAGGTTTTCTTAGAATAATTTTCAAAGGAATATCTTCTTTTTGTCCTTACGTTTGCTCGGTAGTGGATTAAAAATATTAAAAAGGATCGCGATGTATTAAATCGCATTTTCTCAGATTCAGTTATCACATTGAAACTTCCAATCAGGAAGTTCCACTGGCTACAAAAGATTAAACAAGACTACTAAATCACGTTATTCTGGATATTCAAGTTCAAACTGAGTAAGAATGAAGCCTGAAAATCAAAATACTGATGACATAATTCACCGTATTTACACAGTTAATAGAATAAACGGGAAATAGTACCGTATTATACAGTACACAAACCAGTATAATGAGCCGTGTATAAACTGCGTTTCTGGACAATTGTTGACATCTGAGCATAAAAAGTTATGACAGAACTTAAGTGTTCAACCGGTTATTTGGTATCCGTGGATAAGTGGTGGTAGTCAGCATGTGACCGATGAAGCATCGGAATCAAGCGGCGAGATTTCAAATAAATTCTCTAAATCGGTAGAAACGTCTGTCAAAATTTGACAGTCAAATCTCGCCACAGGATTCCGATATTTTTTCTGTTACAGCGCTATATTGTTCAGTAAATATTCATTTTGAACGGAAGTTTCATTTTAAGTTTTTTGTTGAACCACCTTCTCCGTTTTCTCACTTTTCGAGGAAAAAGCGAAACTTTGTTCACAAGAGAAAATCAGATGACTTTACGCTTGTTTGAAATTCCAAATCCATGAGCTTCTTTGTAGATCGGGAAGAGGGATTTTATTTCGTCACTGTTGACCCTTCGGAGTCTGAGAAACTGTTAACTGTAATTGTTCATAGTTAATGGAAATCCTTGAAAATTCATCCAGTTTTTTTAAGTTATAGCGTTGTGAATCGGATCGATTTCTGGAAAATCATCCATCTTTGAAAGTCTTGACAAGTTTTTCAAAAACTTGGTTGAGTTTTCCATATATCGTGTTGAGTCATGCCCGATAATTTTCCAGTAAGGGTCGACTTTGAAATCTCTTAAAAGTATCCGAACGTTTCTCGGACCTTCGATTATAATTTGTGTGACCGTGGCTGTCGAAGAATTCGCTTCTTTTATTTTGTTCGAATGTCCGTGTGATTCTTGGCATGGACTTTATGGAATGGCATATTTATTGGGCCCTGCAATCTTATTGTTACTGCTTGGGCTGTATTGGCAAAACAAATTATGGCGTCTAACAACAGGCTCTTTACGAAGACCCTGTTGCTCTATCAGATGAGGTTTTAATTTTCCAGAGCGCTATCTAGCCGGTATAAGGTTGAAAACCTTCTTAAGAGAATGCAAGACTGCTTCAACATTAATGATTCAATGTATTTTTTATGCTTTGCCCGCACCGTTCGTATGGATAATAATGGGACTGTTGAATGGTGACTTTTACACATGTTCTGTTTGGCCACAAGGTGGCATTTGCGATGCTTCTGTTGATGGTTTAGCCAGAAATTATGTCAAGAAAGAGTTTTGATGACCCCAGAAAGCAATCATGAATCACGTTCGAAAACCGCCAATCAATCTAAATCAATTTTTATATATTTTTAACTCAAGAAAAGCCCTGTCAAATTCCAAAAACATATGAAACGAATATCACGGATTGCAATGAAGTTTATGCACGCAATCTTCGTGCACGAAGTCACATGATTGCGTGGGTTGGAATTGTTTCAATTTGTCTCATTTCATTTATTATTTTAATATTTTACAAAGCAGTGAGTAGTCTTTCATATGAACAGAGCAGATGGGTCGAGCTTTATCAGCAAGAAGAGAGAAGTTCAATGAGTCGAAAACTCAAGCAAAGAGCGAGTGATCTTGCTCAAGAAATAACAAAACAATTTCTTTTGAAAGAAAGGACCTGGATTCACACAAATTTGAAGATACCGTCGTGGACACAAATCTTGTGTAAGGGAGAGGAGGGAGAAAAGACGTGGGTGGTGCAGAATGTTGATAAAATATTTTTGTCCCAGGCTGGTATGTTACGTAATTTTTACGTCACATTATTTTTTGTGAAAAATGATATCACCGGACGCCCTATTCGAAACGCTGGTTGAATCTGGCCAAAGAACTAAAACCGATTGGAAACAGATTTCTCGAATCTATTCACCAAAAAGTTGTAACGAACCAGATGAATCATATATTCTGTATACGCCACTTTACGAGTGGGCTGATCATCAAGCAAAAAATCAAAATCTTGATTCAGCTTTTGATCTTCTTGATTATGACGAAATGACTTTTCATAAAAATAAAGATATTGAAGATCCCACAGGAAAAGTTCAAAACAATATCGAAAGATCAAGCTCTGAAACAGAATGGTTCCCAAAATGACCGTTATCGCAGACCAAAATAACCGATGTATGCCCAAAATTACCGTTAATTCAACACCAAAATGACTGTTATATGGCCAAAATAACGGTCATTTTGGTATAGATAACGGTCATTTGGGTATAGATAACGGTCATTTTGTTTCAAAACTAACGGTCATTTTGATAGCCTTTCTTAAAACACAATTTTAATCTTGACCAAGTAATGGAACACACATTCGTTTCAACGCGGACATCGATGAAGCCAAGTCTGCTCTTTGAAACATTCGATTCGAAGGTGTCCCCAATCGATGAAAACATCGATCAACAGAATATATCACAAAATATGACACGAGAGAAAAACTAATTTTTAACTTTGAATACAAAAATATATTTTTTATTTTAATACAAAAGATATACATATGTGGTTTATATTGTTTTGTATTCATTGGCGAGAGGTTGGTCAGCGCGGTACATTTCACCTGGACACGAAATCAAATCGACAACATTTTCTTTTCCCTCCATGAAAATAGAATTCCATGCACGTCCATATTCCCCTTACCATGGTTCACATTACGAAACAATTACGTAACGATTCATGAATAACGTAATTGTGATTCATTACGTAAAATAGACCAGTTCCTTGTTCCAAACTAACGGGTATGTAAATCTGATCACAGATTAATTTAAATAAGAGCGCCCTCTCTCGATAAAGTCCTTTCTTGATACATCCCAGTGGTAATACATTCGACAATTTACTGCGTTTTAATTGGACAATAGAGATTTCGTATCCAAATTCGTACAATTTCGACTTTTCAATAGAGCCACCAAAAAAGTCACTCACAGATTTGCCGATAATACTAATTTGTGTTTCGATAGTTTGCTAAACAATGTGTTACCACCGATATAAATTTCTGAAAATCTGATCACCTGATTATTTAACTTTGAAATAGTAGTTTGGATCATTTCCGTCAAATGTTTGTCGTTTTGATTTGTTTCTTCGATTGATTCCGATTGTTCTGACTCATCAACTGGTTCAGGCGCAATAAGTATAGTTGTGCTAACACTGTTGCGGCTCAGTTTTGGTTTAGCAGGAGTAGATGGTGAACCAGGTGGTTTAAGAGAATTCTCTTCGCGTTTTCTTTTTGACTTTCCTCCGGATGATCCTTTTTTCTCGTCAGGTAACAGCTTCAAAATAAATCGTTATTTAAAATTCTATCAAAATAAAACTCTTTGGAAGATGGTGCTAATAAGATAGCATCAATTTGAAAACAGTTTACTTACGTAGTTTGACTTAACAATTCCATAGTTTGATGCAGTTATATGATGAGATTTTGAATCGTCAATTATCCTGTCGGGGAGTGAAATATATAAAATTGGCACCTTGTCATTTATTTCATTTTTGGCCAACAATTGCAAGGGACAGAATTTTCCTTTTGGATGAATTATACCTGCATCATAGAAACCATCTAAACAAAATCATAAATTGATACTGTTTTTGAATCCACAAATTATACTTACTTTTAATGTGATTTATTTGTTGAAGTTTGCGTTTGATTGAATATTTTGCAGATAGGTCAAAATCAAGGACCTGATTAAGCGTGGCATCAGCCAAGTGCGACCTCAAGTGACTTGATTGTTGAACACGTTGTATAACATCAATTATGCCCCCATCAACAAGTGCTTTAGCTGTTGCTTCATCTCGACAAACTGCCTGGATGGCCATACAAGCGCTAATTCGAACTGCTTTGTCGTTCGATGCAAGCAGCTGGACCATTGTTCCAAGCAGTGTGCTGCTATACAGAAGTTTTCGGTCTTCTGGGGTGATGACATAAATTGCAATCACGTCGAGCATTTTGTTTTGAATTTGGGTCGATTCTATTTCCGAAATATTTTCTAGCTGTGGAATAAGATTCGCTTCATGGGCTTCACTAGATGAACCAGGTGTGTCCTAAAACCAAAAGTTAGGATGTCGGACCATGGAACCGGACGATAGTCATTCGGACCATACTTTTCCGCAGAGCCCTGGATCAGTTTAATAGCACAGACATACCTTTGCAATTGTTACCAAGACTGATAACGAGCCACAAATCATTCCATGATCGCCATCTTCTAATAGGTTAATGGCCGTTACCATAACTAAAATGATAAATAAGAATTAAACCAATCAGAATGGCTACCTTTCTGACAAATCAGAAATCATAAAATTAACCTTTGTTCGATGAAATAATTCCCATATTAGTTTCATTATTTCTAATAAGCTCTCCAATGGTTAGAATAGCTTGCCGTCTAACTTCGAGATTTGGTGATGATAGGAGTGCAACTATTTTAGTTGTTATTCCCATGTCAGCACATTGATCTCGGAAAGTTGGCTCAGCAGCCAAAATACGAGCAGATCGACAGGCCGATATTTTTGGCTCGTCGTTGACCTGATTCAGCATTTTGAAAAGGATTTCAGCTATTCCATTTTCGGTAAAAATCTGTTTTGGAGCTCTTACAAGATTTGATGGAGCGCTAATACCCTCGATTTTATTAGCCGAGAGTCTACTGCCCGAGACCCTCATTTAGTCAGAACCGTTTTGATATTTAGCTCTGTTCCTTGTGAGATTTGTTCATTTCGAAAATGAAATCTGAAAAGTAAATTCCACATTCTTCGCCAGTCTGTGTCTCTAAACTAGTTTTGATAGCAAGGATCAGTTTGGCCAAGGCTCCGTTATCGTGGAATTGATTCAGTATTTCATCATTGGAGAGACATCGGGCAATAGTTTCCAAAGCATGGGTATGTATATCGTTATATTCTAAAAATTAAACTGTAATTTTCATTTCGGGCTTATTCGAGATTTCCAGCCAATCAGAAGATGAGGAGCCTGCAAATGGCGCCATCTACTCAACATTAATTTGAGAATCCTTGCGCGTCCTGAATAAATGAGGACATGGAAAAGTACTAACCTTGATTTTCGACAAAGAGAAGAAGCTTATTCAAGCCGTCATTAGCAACCAGCTGATCACATGATGTTTGTTCAAGGCACAAAATGGAACAGAGATTCAATGCAAGCTGTTGAATAACGGGATAATCGGAAATAATTAATCCGATAACTGATACAACAGCTTCGATATCAGCTAATGTTGAACGAATCTCCATATCCTGAGCCAGACTGAATAATAATTTTGTTCTGATTTTCGAGTCAAAATTTTCGATATTTTAGTAGAAAAATTATGCTCACCTAAGGAGACAGACGAGGGCATGCTTCTTTGTATCGGGGTCGTTTGACGAAAGCAGTTTTATGATGGCTGGAAGGCTACCATTTTCGATAATTTCTTCCTTGATCTGATAAACAGCCGCCAAATTAGCAAGAATCGCGATTGCGAATTCAACAACAACTGCATCATCGTCCTGAACCAAGGTCGAACAGTCTTGGACAATCTTTTGTTTGTCTTCAGCAAGGACCTTGCGGACAGTTTGAACAGAAGACATGAGTCCAAGAACCATAAGACTATGTCGGCGTACACTTTTATCGGTGGAAGTCATCAGAACGATTAAACGTTCGACAGCACCAAATTCAAGCAAAACCACACTGTTCTGCTCTCGGTCTAAAAAAAAGTCTCGATTTGATCGAACTGTTGAATATTTACAATTTTTTGATAAGACATCGAATGGCAACTAACCTTTGATAACAAAGTTGAAACAAGCATGGCAAGTGTTTGCCAAGACTTCATCCTCGTCCGATCCCAAGTTCAATATTGCTGATTTTATATCTTTCAATTCCAAAAGCAAACCATCAAACTTGTCCTAAATATTTATAAGGGTAACGGTCAAGGTTAGAATCGTTTGCACTCATAATTCACAATGAACCTATTCATAATTTATAAGTGGTCATTACGGTAATTAAAAAAGACATTGTCCTAGTAATGACTACATTTATAATTCATCGTAAAGTTCATACTTATTCATGATAAACACGCATTTTTACGAAATTCATAATTGCTGAATTGAAATCGCTGTATTTCCATGAGTCATAGTCTACATAGGTATTAATTAGATAAAAAATCTTATTCACAGCAGGCGGTCTGCAATCTAAAGATAATCAAAGTTAATCCCCCACTGGGTGTCACCACAATAATCATTGAATAAGAAATTCACCACAAATGATTTAAGTTCATTCTAGTTCACTGACAGGAAATTATCAGTAATTAAGTATACGTACAGCTCGAGGCAGGAATCCGTGGACTATGCTATCCGACAAGACTACAGATATTCCAGTCCGTAAGGGCAATATTTGTGACAATTTCAAGAACCAGGTTATGCAAGATATAGGTAGTCAGAATTCCGAGAGATTTTTCAACTTCTAGAAACGTACCTTTGGCTGATCAGCGCCTTTGACTGCTCCTTTTTCCTTTTTTCCCATGGGCTCCTTTCCCTTGTTACCAATTTTACCCTTTTTCGCCGCATTCTTTTTTGGCATTTCTAAATTTTTCTATTTTTTCTAATTTTTTTCATTTATTTTTTGTGAAAAATTTTTCAAAAAAATTCCCAGATCGTAACCAAGATCTAGAAACCATAAATATTTGCTTATTTATTTCAGACGATTACTCATTATCTTTTACCCTTGGCCCAAACAAAATTTAATAAAATGGGATATTTGGCAACAGTTCCTTTTACTTCCTCTTCTCCGAAAAAACTAATTTTCTGCAATTAGATTTTTTTCGAGATATAAAAATATTCTAGAGATTTTTTAATTGTGCTCTGATCGCCATGTAACTATTCAAACATTAATCAACGTTCTTACTCATAAACGATTTCGAACAAAGACCACTTTCTCTTTTTACTTTTATTGAACATCATTTCGGGGCTCGACGGACAGGGATATGCCATGATCCTCAATCCTTATTGTCGAATCACGGAAACAAAATCCAAAAATTGGGAATCGCCCACTGTGTTTGGTGGAAACAAAATCCAGTGTAATTTCAAAAATTCCTGACAACGTGGACTTTGAGAACTTTCAAACTCTCATCGGCCATTTTTAACCTAAAAACCGCTGCATTTTTCGATTTCGGCTATTTTAGAATCTTCAGAATATTGCATGAAAATGAATGAATGATTTTTTGTAAACTTTATTCAAAAATAATAATATATAACTAATATTACTTTTAAAAATGACCATTATGAAAAGTAAAATTATTTATATGTTGACAGCTAGCGTGGTGAAGGTATCCTTTACGGCCATAGTTTCAGACCACGAGAATATAAAACATTTACAGAGCCCAGCTAAAGATAGTCATAACTATAAGCGTGGATAGTGTGGTGACACTGACTGCGGAAGAGTCAGCTGACTTTGTAGTACCAGCTTGTGTTGTGGTTACTACTGTCGTCGAATTAGAGTTCTCATTTGATGGAGTTGTACTGGTCTGAATAGTACTATTTGAGTTAGTATCAGAATCAGTAGACGTTGGAGCAGTAGTATCAATTGATTCTTCAATAACTTCCGTTTCTACACCCAGAGTTGATTTTAAATCTTCATTGACAGCAGCTAAACAAAAAAAAATGAGTTTCAATTTCACAAAATAGTCATGAACTCGGTCATGATCGGTATGTGGATTCCTGCCTCTTATTACTATCTAACATTTACGAACAATCACTTACGATCAATTTCAATTTCACTCGAGTCTTTAAAAAAGTTCTAGTTTTTTTTTTAAATTTTTACTTACTTTGGGTTATAGCTGGGGTTGATGTTGGACCCGTTTCATTGTCATCGGTTTTTGGAACAACCCCAGTGTCTGAACCAGAGATTGGTTCGTCTGCTTCTGGTGCCTTTGGCTGAATACCTAACGAATCTGGATTAAATATCTGTTCTTCTTCTCCCGATCCTTCTCCTTCGTCCAATGATGCATCACGAACAAGTCTGAATAATATTGTGTGTTATCCTACGTAGTCTTTGAACAACCCTTGTCTTGAAATATCAAAGTATGACCGTGTTGACCTATATTTGACTAATAAATGTACCCAATTAAAGTGATTCAGAGAATGATTGATTCAATATAAATTGAAACGTTCTAAAGTTCTTTTTTAATCACTTCTAAATCAGATAAATATAATATTAAAATCTAAAGTTCGCCACGCCAATGTCAATCGGGCCGTCAAGGCGCGCAGTGTGCATGCAATCCGGACATGATGACGATACGATGATGTTACGGACGTGGGCGGACTGATATCCCGCTGAGCCCATCCTGTACTACCCTGATTAAAGTTCAATTTGCACTTTCAATGTCATACAACACTTTTATTAATCTGATGCAAATCTTTTGACAAATTCTAGAGACATTTATATGCGAAATCACGTGTAAATACGTGTACCACATGAATCATGTGACATGATAATAAAAGTAAGCTGGGAAATGCGGACGACACAGAATCAATGCCAGAGGGATGGTCCGGATGGAGGACGGTTGATGACCACAAACTCCTTTATGGCGGTAAAGCTAAATGACCAGCGTGAAATTTTTTGACTTTGGTTTTAGTTTCAATCCTTTAGAGCTCTCAGAATCTAAGCTTTTATCACCCTAACTTAACTTTTTCAGCCTATTACAGTTTTTCAACTCAAAATTCATTCACAGGCATATCTCAGGCGAGAAATTTGATTGGTTGTTAAGCTAACGAACGGGCTAATAGAATTTTATCGAAAGTGCGTATCTTTCGTAATAGAACGTTCTAATAGAACATCTAACAGAGGCTTATTGAGTGACTTTCTCTCTTAAAACGTTCTATATTTAAATATCAAGTGCATGCATACAAATCATGATAAAGATTGTTCACGTGACCAAGATATGTATCATGAGTTCACTCAAAATCATCACGGAAAATGGTGAATGACAGGCTTTGCGAGTAAAATGTCATTTTATGGTCATTGGGAGTCATTTATGAGTCTATTCAAGGTAATTTTTTCAAACAAAGCTTTTGAGACTTTGTCTGTGTTCATTTTGATAAAAAAATTGGCCAATTTTCACCATTTATCGTGTTTGACTAGGATTTTAAACAAGTTTTGATCACAAAATTTTCGAGGGCGTCAAGTGTTCTACAAGGGGGGTTCGAAATTTCAGAATACTTAACAGAATATCTTACCTGTCAAAAATGGTGTCCTGCTCACTTAAATCAATCATTTCGAATGGTCTTTCAATAAAAGATTTTGCTTTGTTCGCGTTTAATTTTATTTTTCGGTTCGAAAATGACTCAAGAATTCAGAAGTCAGTTTTGAAACGAATTCGAATTTACTTCCTTGCCTTATTTATTTTTCAAACGCGATGTTCCTTGTGATAAAGCTGCGAAATAATATAGAAGCTTCATTTTTTACTTATTTTTTCTCTTTTGCCGATCAAGGTTGCTCTGAATTTGGTGGTGCACAAAACAGTGCAGTTTGTATGTGTGTGAGAGTGCTCTGAAAGGGAGGAGGATCTCGAATGGGGAGGCGGAGGAGGTGGACTTGAAAGTCAGGTTTCCATAGTGTGAGGGCCAAAACCCTTTTTGACAAAACGTTTTTGCTCCACTGGAGACAAACTGAGTGAAAACTGTCATTCAAAAGAGGCGCTACGATATGATTCGTCATACAATCGTAGGATGGATCGTAGTAACCAGTTGTTGAGCCCATTGGACCACTCGACTTGGACTGAATGCATATGCCCTAACCGCATAATACCACGTAGAGGAGGAAACATTATCCAATAACCACGGTTTAGTCACGTTTTA
>SCLD01091029.1:0-13043 GCA_004367895.1 Oikopleura longicauda | reverse complement strand
ACGCTCAATTTAGGGGAAGATTTCTAGAGAAATCTAGAAGGCAATTCACTCATATTGAAAACCAATTTAACTATGCGAAATTGGCCTTACCAATCACTAGTTAGAGAACACAAAAACTAAAAGGTAAACTTAAAGTTTAAAACTAGTGATTCGTAAAACCAATTCAGAACTGCTCATTCGAATCGTGTTGATCATCAAACTCTCATTTACCACACCGTAAAAGGTACGGTACCTAATTAAGTAATAACGAGGTACTAACCACTCTTTTAGTCCTCCAACTTTTATTGCATAATTCAAAATCAATACTTTATCATTTCAAGGTAATTTATTCCACAATTAATTATTCTGAAATAATATAAGTATTACAGGTGATCCCAGATTCGTATCACAGTTACAGTTCGATCATAATTCTCATTACCAGGTATGAATGATCTAACTGTAACATCAGTTTATATAAATGACTTTTCAGTCTCGTGTTGTTCATCATTATTATCATCAGATCTTTTGTCAGTGCAATCATCGCAGGTACCAGTGTGCCACTTTGACATTATCCTAAACTATTATTATTAGTGCTGATCATCATTCCAAGTTCACAAAACCGTCAACCTTATATACTTACACACTTCCATTATAAGGTATGACACATTCGGATTTGTAGAACACCGATAACACTGTCTTTAGTTATTCCGCTGCGAGTCAGAATTAGGGAACGGCTATTCCAGTACCGAGATTTCGGTAAGTGTTATCGTACTATGTTGAACATCATATTAATACTGAATAAAAGGTTTCTTTACATTGAAATAACGAGTTATCAATCCGCATTTATCGTCACTCTTCGTTGTGGTGACTGAAGTTCAAAAGAAATCCCTACCCCCGAAAAACTGAAACCGAAATGTCGGATCCAAAAGATTATACGTTGAACAACACAAATGTGGCCGACTACGTCAAAATGTACAGTGTCGAGTCCACCAAAGAACTCATCAGGTCAAGAATCGCCGGAAAAGTTTTCCGAATGGCCGATTTTGACAAAATACAGGCAAACCCACAAGCCTACGCATGTGAAATCCAACGTTGGAAAACTGCCATCAAAAAGAGCCTCAAAGAAGACACATCGAACATTGGTAAGAAACATATGTTCGCATGGGGTCCGGAAGACGAAATGCCGGACGAAAAATACAGCGACTTGCCCGAAAATGGCGTTCCAAGTACCAAAGCGGAACTCACGGCCATGATAAAGTTGGGCAGATTAGGGGCAAAATTGATGCGCAGCAAACCGTCCATGTACGACGCGGACGAGATTTTCGACGAAGGAGTCGACATATTAACTGGAGGTGTCTTCTCAAAGTTCGACGACTACATCGACAAAGACAACCTCGAAAACACCCAAAAAATGGTAGAACTGGTCAGATTGACATTTTCAGCTGCGTTGAACAACGAAATGGAAGTTCCATTTATGAAAGGCCAGTTCGCCAACTACAAGGCCGTCATGGAATGGGTCGACAAGAAAACTGAAGCTGTAGTTAAAACCGAATACATGGCGGACCTATTCGACGCACTTGACAGAGCCATCGGTGGTGATGGTGAAGTCGACTCCAAATGTATGGATTATAGAATGGCCCTTGATTTGTTGTACATCGATGAAGGTATAAAATTCAGTGACTGGGAACACAGTGACACCAGAGCTGAAACCTTCGAAGGTGATGCATACACACCACCGTTATCATTCGTATTCATCTGGCAGATGGCGAAACAGATTGGCCCAATTGATTTCAAGAAGATCGAAGAAGAATTCAAAAATGAGATAACGGCGGCGCAGTATAATAAGAAGGGTTGGATGGCGAATAAGCCCAAGTTGTTCAAAATCATCAAAGAATATTTTAAAAATAAAAAACCAAAAGCCAAGGTAGCCAGTGTTGAAACATCATCAGTCAACGGCGTTGTCAATGACAGCGACGATGAAGTCACCATCGAAATGGAAGACGGATTCGTACTCAAGGTACAACCCAAGTTCAAGGGTAGCGGCTCAACTTGGAAAAGAAATTTTACGAAGAAATTTAATCTTCAACAGTCCGGGAACAACAGCTGGCAACGTCGTCCACAACAACAACAACAACAACAACAGCAAGGGTACCCACACAAACCTCAAAACAGAGGAAATTTCGAATCACGTGGTAATGTTGAACATCAAAGAGTCACTCCATCTAAAGAACAGTCATGGAGGTGCTACAAGTGCCGTGACGAAGGCAACCCAAGAAGATACAGAGGAGATCAACAGTGCCACAAGCACAATTTCAGACCACATTGGTTCAAAAATGTACCACTATCGGGTGTAAGAGAGGTCAAACCATCCAACCAGAACACGAACGGTGATGATAACGTCTCTGGTGGCAAAGACGGACACTTGTCCGCCATCAGAAGCTGCCTCTACGACTCCGATAGCAGTTGACTAGCACGGTGCCACAACATGTCAAGAATCGCGAAGATCACGAATAACGATCCCAACACATCTCATCCCAAAAATATCATACTGTGTCAAATCCTTCATACTAATAAATCCACCACAAATTACGCTGCTCTCATCGACACAGGTGCACACCGGTCTGTTGTTTCATCAAAGGCTTTACAAAAAATACAATATACAGTGGGAGCGGATCAGACAAGACAGTATGTGGCAGCGAACAACCAAGCTATTGAGTTAGAACCATATTATGTAAATTTTACAGTGTTGATCAACAAAAAACCATTCACAGTGACGAATGCGATGGTTATGAAGAAATATCCGAAGAAACAGATCATAATCGGAGCACCGGACCTAAGTAATCACAGCGCGGTGTTACAAGAAGCGACAGGGTCGATGATACTGGGGAAGTACGACCAAGTCACAGTTCAACGTTACTCCATCGAGGACGTCGGAACCATTAGCACCGTCAACACTGTCAAAACCATCAAAGCTAGAGTAGCTATGATTTCGCCTGTTGAACATCACGATGATAATCATTTCGTACAAAACGGTACAACCGCCACCATGGGCGACGCATGTTACATGGGACGGGCTGGGGTTGACAAGTCCAACGACCTGGTCGATGAACCCTCTGACACATGTAAAGGGTGTCCTAGTTGTACGACAACCGAAAACAAGATCCTAGATCAACACTACGCCCATATTGATGACTCCAAACAAGCACTACACATCATGTGTCACCGCCTACGCCAAAAGGATCACAACACCTACACCCATAACGAAGTTACAATTACGGAGGCGGGCGCAAAAGTATATCCATGGGCCGCCAAACGATTGCGTGAAATAAATGAAAAGTACAAATGTAACTTCGCAAAATCAATTGGCGACATGGGCACAGAATTTATCGCAAAATGCGAAGTCGCGGGCGAATTTTCGCGACGACTTGTTGGACAACAGCCACACGTGGGCGATAAAAAAGCAGCCATCAAAAAGCAATTACTTATGTTGTTAGCAAATGGGGTGCTTATGATGGTCGATGAAGCAAAAATAGTACCTAAGTACTTTATCAATTTGATGCCACGTATCAAAAAAGACGACGACGGTGTAGAATACAGCCCCTTCGTTGCACTTCGGATAGTCAACGACTGTACAAAAATCAACCAGCTGGCAAATTATGCTGGATCAACTGTTGACAACATCTCAGAATGTGTCAACTGGGCTGCATTGGCATCAAAACATGGATTAAATGCAAAGACGGACATCAGTAATTGTTATTACTGCATCCGTATGGACAAAGTGCTGTGGCCATACATGTGCATTGAGATTCCGGACGTTGGAATTGCTTGTATGACCCGATTGCCGCAAGGCTGGAGCTTTAGCGCTCAATATACGGTGGCAGTATTGAGACGCGTCTTTTGGAAATTCGAAAATTGTTTCCAACGATATATCGATGATGTATTCATCAGTTGTAACAACAGTTCAAGCGAAAAAGAATTTTGCGAACTTTACGAAAATTTCATGCGCACCTTAAAACGATACAACCTAAGGATAAAAGGAAGTAAAACATTCTTGCTGAACATCACATTTAACTTTTTGGGTTATCGAATTCAAGATGGTGCTGTCATGGCGAACCCTCATTTGGTTAACAAATTGTTGCTCATCAGATGGCAGGACCTTAAGACGGTCAGACAAGTCATGGGAGTCAGTGGACTGGCCAGATATTTGGCGAAATTCATGAATAAGGGTACATATGCCATGCACGGTTTAAATCAAGTCACAAAAAACCGAAAACCGGCTGAATTGATTGAATGGGATACAGATCTGATTGCAAAATTCGAATTACTGAAAAAGGCGCTAAAAGAACTTTCAAAAACACACCCATTCGAATTGGACCTCGAAACGGTCATAACTGTTGATACATCAAAACTTGCCACTGGAGGGTTGATTTACCAAATCAAAAATGGCAAACCTCAAATCGTAGCATTCTTTTCTAGGACAAGGAAAGATTTAGAAAGGAAGTTCCAATTCAGTTCGTGCAATTTCGAAGCGATAGGTGCTTGTGCAATCATGAAATCGCACGAACCATGGTTGTTACAGACACGAAAACCAATCACACTGCTCACGGACTCTCTATCGCTGGTGAAACTGTGGCGAAAATTTCGTCAGAATTTGTTCGCAAGTGAAAACGAGATAAAAATCAACAATTGTTTAATGGAATTACGCAGGTACGCCATGTTGAATATGATGCACACCAGCAACAAAGCAGCTGCTATGTTGCACCCGGACTTTGTCTCAAGAATGGGACATAGCCCAAAATCTGTTGATACAACACCTTGTGTCCAAGAGGAAGGAACGGCAACATGCAAAATATGTGAGTTAGCCGATATTCCGATCGAAAATGCGAAAAAATTCGGTCAAGAAGTGGGAAACTTATCAAAAATCTGGGCAGAAAACTCACCACTGGGTGGCGAAATGGCGAAAATCACCCAGTTATCATCAGAACCAAGAATCCCAATAGCCCAGCTGAAGAAAAGGAATTTGTCACTGGCCGATTTGCTGAACAACAAAAATATTATTGCAACCCTACAAAAAATGGATAGGGTTTATCGGGATATCATCGATTGCATCGAAAACGGACGGAAAAATTTTCCAAGAAAACATGCTAGAGCCGAAACGATTAAAGTGAATCGTTCACCGATACTGATAGAGGGCGCACTTTCGATAACGAAATGGCTAGATGGAAAGGAAATCCGTGTATTTCCGGTTCCAAAGGAAGCTGCCTGGATCATAATTCATGCTGTTCATCTATCGGTTGGTCACAGATCTCCAACTCAAATGGTAAAACAAATTGCCGCCCAGTTCGAATTTGAAAATATGCGGAAAATGGTGGATTTATATATCGGAAAATGTGTCCCATGTACCTTGTTGCGCAACGAAGCTAAATACGTCAAGATAAATCAGAAACCAGTGAAAATTACTGACGGATTTTTCAAACAGATCTTATGTGACGAAGTTCACCGACAAAGGGATGGTGAAACATTCAAATTCATGATTGCGATTGAGGCAATTTCGCAATTCATGGTCACAATCCCAATAGTCAACAACCCAAAATCGGAAGACTTCATAGCAACCATAATTATGATCCGATCAATTCTGGCCCCACATGCCCTTGACGAACCGGTACTAGAAATCAGGTGTGACGGAGCCAGTTGGCACAAATCCAAAAGTGCCCAAGACATGTTAGAAAAGTTGAACATCAAAATAAATGTGCACGAAAGTGCAACACTCTCGCGCAACATAATACCGGAACTTGACGGCAAGATATGTCAATTCAGCAAGCAGATGAGACATTACGTAACAACAACCGAACTGAGCGCGGAGTTGTGCGCACAACTTGCAACACAAAAGTGTAACACAGCGGTGAATAGTCGAGGTTACACTCCGAGTCAATTGTTCACTGGACGAAACCCTGCAACTATGAAAATGTTGGACATCAATGCAAAGGCATATATAGAAGAAATAAATCGAGTACGGCAACAAAAACGAAATTCCATGGATAGGAAGAATTATATGACGAAGATGAAAAAAGAAAAAGAACTTATACCGTACGAGAATAATGAACTAAACGGTCCTATGTTGAACAACAAAATTAAATTTCATAATATGAAATGTGGGGATATGGTAGTGTTAAATGTACCACTCGACAAAAACGACCAAAAACCGAATCTGTATGTGGTTATCAACATAAATTATCGCCAGAAAACGGTGAAAGTCAAACGATCCGGAGTTGAAAGCGGTAACAATCCAGAAAGATGTGTCGCATTCGAACGTGTCGCAAGACATATCAAGGTTGATATAAACAACAAAATCAACATGATTACACAGCACCGGAAAAGCTCACTTGATTTTGGACACATAAATGCAATAAAAAACACCCCAGAACCAGAATATGCACTTACAGATGAAGATTACGAAGAAATGATTGTTGTTCAACAAATAATTAATAATAATATTCCCAAAATCATCACAGCAATCCAAGATAAGAATAAAACATTGACGAATGCATCACTTAATTCAGAACAGTCAATTTCGAACCAGCTGGTACCGTCAACGTCAATAAACCTTACGAAGTTATCGGAGGACTCTTCGTGGTTTACAAAGGCGTCGATGGCGGTACAGAGCAAAGCCGGAAATACGGAAAATGTTGTTTCATCAAATCAAAATACGAACATTACGAAGAAAGAAGAATCAGGACAAAACAGAACATTTCACATAAATGTACCAGAAGATTATTACTTACTTGATGAATCAATAACGTCGGAACCGTTTGAGGAAGTGACATCGGAGATGGTGTCGGAGGCAACGGAGGCGTTACGAAGACTGAATGATAGCACCATGTCAATATCATCATATGGCGAAGTCGATATATCCATGCAGGTACGCGATAACGCAAGGTATGAAAGCTTTCTAGAATTGTTGAACAGCACTGAATACGAAGAAAATCAAAAAGAAGACCAGGTATTACCGGAACTCAATCAAAGACCGATCCGAAACGTAAAACCAATCGAACGGTACCAATCAGAAGAATGGTAAACCATGTAGTGTTGTAATCAACAATATCCTTCCTAATATCTCACATTTTGATTTTGACATCAATGTCAAATTCACATTATCGCAATAATCAAATCTTCAGATCCAACCTCTACTGTGGGAAAAGCATTTCCCGTTACACGGTAGAAATGTAATTACCTCATTGGTCTACAGCCCACGGTACTGTATCAACCTACGAGAGTAATAATTAACTACCACACTAACTTCACTAATTACGCCAGTTTTTAATTTTATCGCCTATTACCTATAATTTGTTGAATCATCATCAAAAAATGAAAATTTTACAAAAATATAGATTTTATTATTGAAAGCCTGTTAAATAGGCAGAAAACGAATTTTTTTGTGGTTTTGAAGACATGAGCTGTGCAAGTCCATTTCGTAAGTTTTGAATTTGAAGTTGGAAATCGAAATCGAATTGGTCGGATCGGGAAATTCATTAACTCTGAATATAGTATTAAACTTTCAATTTAAGTTTGTTGCTCAACAAAATTTTATGTATAGTGGGTGATGTCATATACGTACAATTAGATTAGTAATCGTCACGAGTTCGTCCTTGTCCTCGTCCGCTGGCACCACGATTTAGACTTGAACCACGATTCGAATCACGGGAACGTGATCGATCGTATCGGCCTCGGACCCATTGGGATCGATCCCGACTTCGGGACCGTCCCTCCATTTCATCACGGGAACGAATTCGTGAAGGCCCTGGCGCTTGTCGAACAACACCCCGTCCGGTAGACTTTACTGGTCCCTCTTGCTCCATCCATTTTCGTAAAGTCTTGACATTACCAACGGTGGAGCTCGTCATACCCATACGACAGCCAAAGGCACGCCATTGTGAAAAACAATCTCGATTTATGACTTTAGTGCCCCAAGATTGTTCGCGCTGGACCGCTACCATTGGAAGCTGGTTTTTCGTGAACTCATCACATAACATCACAGCGCCACCTTAAAATAGGATTAATGAATATAGGGTAAGCTAAGGTGGACTATTTTACAATTTTGCTGTTCAACATTTAGACTTACACAAAAAATGAATTACATGACGTAATTTCCATTTTCCAAAATCAAGAACCATACATCGGGCCTTATGGACACCTCTAGTGGGCATGGGGGCAAAAGTAAACCCAAAACCTTGGGATGGGTTGTCACCAACGCTACCACGAGAGTATTTTCGAGCAGCGAAATTGTCAGAATTGCGAACATTAAGTTCAACCAAACTAACAGGGTCCAAGTGGCCAGTGTTACCAGTACCAGTCTGGGCAACAGTCAAGGTTGCCATATAGAGTCCATCGAGCATAGTTTGTAGATCGTCATCGGAACACTCACCGTCAGGATAGAAAGCGAGAAGGCCAAGTCCATGAATGAGCCACTGTGCAAAATAGCGGTTATTTTATGTTGTACAACAAATTGACATAGAATCTAAGTTCGAAATTTCAATAATAAAACTTACACGAATACTTTTCCACAATTTGGTTTCCTCAACCGAGTCTGGACGTCCGCCGATTGTGACAACCAGCTTGTAGTGAGTGAAGTCAAGCAGACCAGCGTTGATTAAATCCTTAAGAGGAGCTAGAAAATAGGATTAGGGACCTAATCTTAATTTCATATATAGGCTGTTGACCATTTTAAATTTACCGTTTTTGGTGCCATCAGATTGCATAACCTTCCATAGACTTCGTCGTATGGAACCTGGATACAATTGACTGCTTCGGCGTCGGTCGTTAATGTTCGCATCACTGGCGACTTCAAGTGGAAACATGTGGAATGCTTCATGCACACATGCTTTCACAACATCGGAACTTTTCATTCCATGACCATCAACCAGTCCAAAACGGCAGTGACATTGCCTATGAGAGGTTATCATTAAGGTGCTCGAAATGATGTAACAACAGGTGAAATAAATTAAGCTTAAAACTTACGTAGAATTCTTTGGGCAAAAGGTCCAATTTAATGGAACGGCACCACAGTACGTTAACAATGAGTGAAATTTCGCAGCTTTCAAAACCAAGGGAAATGGTTCACGTACTGCAGTGGTAGTGGTGATCACACGGCGACCCTTGAAGTGACCCAAAGTGGACCAGCAATCTTTAATGGTAAATAATTAGATGTTGAACAACATTGAAACGTAAATATGATAACTTACCAGTCGGGCAAGTGAAATAATAAACTGGCCGACAAAAGTACCCGGTCCAATCTTTGGGATAACGAATACCGACACGGTCATTGGGATTGAATCGCCAAACAAGAAATTGACAGGTGCCATCTGGAGAGTACATCACTTCGTTGTACTCACCAATGACCTCGTAGGTACAAGCATCGGCGGCGTGATCTGAAATGTAAAAGTTAAGGACAGTAACTAGGTATGAAATGTCAATATGTTGAGCAACATGAATATAGGTGTTAACCATACGTACCAAAGGCGCGAGGATTATCCAATTGATGATCATCGGTACCACGACGGACAATATGTCCGGAGTTGGAGTTGAAGACCTTGAAGGTATCATTGGCGTTGCGTAGTGGTACAGTTGTGGTAGGACGAATGAAAGTCGAAGGGTCCAACAGTCGAAAGTCAACATGACCAACAGGATCATCCATGATAGTAAGTTGGTTCAGTGACACCATAGCCTAAAAATAGAACTTAAAATAGAACTTAAAATAGAATTTGAGTAGAAATATTCAAAATCGACAAAAGGTTTTTGAGGTAGTTGATGACAAGTTGTGAAGTTATCATTCACGTGACGATTCGTTACACTCCGGGTAAGATGGTACTTTGAAATTTCAAATATTGTCAATGGCTCTGTACCAGAAAAGTCTGTACAGTGCCAGAATCGAACTCGGGGTGCCGCGTCCACAACCTCACAACTTGGCCACTAGACCATCGCCAACCTGTGTGGTGATCGATAAAGAATAGGTTATAAAACCAAAATTATACAAATTGAATATAAATTAATACTTGATGTTCAACACTTACAGAATCAACAGTAGCATGACTCGAACCAGGAACACCAACTGGCTCGACTGGAGTAACAGCCAACAAAGGTACTGACACAGTCGGCGCCGCAGGCGTCTTCATAAGTGACGCAGTTGAAGTCGTAGTTGAAGTCGTAGTCGATGATGTAGGCTGAGCAGTTGGTCGAGATGTCGATCGGGTAACCATAGCACGAGTCGACCGTCGCCCATCTGGTCCCACAGGCTCCTGTGATGGGACGGTAGTCATATTAGGCCACAATGGCACTAATGGAGCCCAATAAGTGGGTGGCACCGTAGTAGGCAAAGGTGGTGCTGGTGCAGTACCCCATGGTATAGTCGAAGGTGTCTCAGGTGGAGTCCACATTGGTTCCAACACGAGAGGAATCCTATTTGTACCTTTTGGTATCAAATTCTCAGCGGGGACCTTTGGAAAAACAGGTTTGGGTCCGTACCAAACATTGACCGGTCCAGCATCAGCGGGTGTAGATGCAACAGCGAAACCAGCGGGTCGCCATCGAAAACCTTGTTTGAAGGCTTGGGCGAGCGCTAAAGAGTGATATGAGGATAAAATGTTGTTCAACAAATAAACTTAAGTTAGGTTATCAAATACTAACTTGATTTTGGTGGTGAATAAGTACCACGTGGTTCATAACCAGTACCATTGTAGACTCGCTCGGGTGTAGCACGGTAAAATGTTCCATCGGGTCGAGTGTTATGATGTCTCAGAAAATGAATGACATCCTCGAAATCGAACTTTTTGTCCAAGTTTGGACAAGAAATTCGAAGTTGAGGACGACAACCGGTAGTTGTTGGAGGTCGAATAGGCTGGGCAAAAATTTGCCAACAAAACTTCTTCAGTTGCTCATCATATCGATATTGAGTCAGACGGACTGTATCGCCATCCCGAACCAGTTTAGGGATAAACTGGGGCTGAAGATGGGACGGAATGTCGTCAGGGTCGGTGGTCAACAGAGCAACATGCTCAGCGGGCGTTGATGGTAACGCAACCGGAGTAGCAGAAGATGTTGAAGTCGTTTCGGTCAAGGGATAGACACCATATCCAACCTCGTACCGTTCAACATTGAGACAGATAGCATACCGAGGGTAAAGGCTAACCACGCCAGTCTCTTTATCAGGGGGTCCGTAAGGAATCCACTTGATAGGACGACCGTTAGGATCGAATTCATAGTCGAAGTCTAGAAATGTTGTTCAACAAAATAATCATATGAAAATTTAACGTACCAGGTCTAATTCGACGGACAACATCAGTGTCCGGGCAAAGTCGAACCAGATTTTGATGAGTCCATTCATCGGTATCGGCATGAAGTGGTCGAGAGGGGTCAGTTGAGGAGGCAGCCGAGAGCCGGCGCTCATTTTCTTCGGTCGATCCTGTCATTTGATCAAAAAATTAAAACTGACGAATAATAAATCGAAAAAGAGATTTTAAAAATCATTCTAGAAAGTTTTTGTCGAACATCAAAATCATGCCAAGATATAGCAGAAAAAGGTTTGAAAACACCAGAATGCGGGTATTCTAGAGAATTTAAGACGTAATTATTACGTAAAATGTGTTGATCAACAATTTTGAATTTAAAAATGTAAAATTAGAACAATAAGGGGTCAAGAATTAGAAATAAATTCATGTTATAGGGACAAAAAGCCAGCTCTGACAGAAAAACCCAAGAAACATTCACATGTTTCGCAACTCGCATCACGTGCTGCTAAAAAACATGCTACACCACCAGAATGTGGTGACAATGATGATGATTTCAACAATGAAAACCATGAATATTTTTGCCATAAAGTATTGCCAAATACCCTACCTTATGATGACTTAAGGCAAAAAATTCTAGAGAAGTCGTCTGAAGACGAATCTCAGCTTCAGCTAACCATTATAACATTAGTGAAGGAATTAAATGATTTATTAATCAAGAAAAGTCCTAACGAACTATTTCGTGATCAATCCTGTTTTGAGTTGTACAACAAGATTCTCGATTTGCAAATCGCGCAGCACTTTGCGGCCATCGGTTGGAAGGTGATCGCGTTCGCAATCTTGGTCCCTATGACCGGGAAGATCTGTCTGTATACAGCTGGGGTTTTCCATACCCGAAAGTGCAACTTATTTTTCTCTTGGTCTCTTAGTCAAAAATGTCACGCGGACTTAAAATTAGCCCCAATGTCAGAATTAATGTCAGATGCAAATGTTGAGCAACAATACGATTACGGATTGGTTGGAAAACCTACTCGTAGCGAAGATTTTGAGTCTGATTGGCCATTTAAGGCAGGTCTAGAAAATTTGGACAAAAGTTCAAATTCGGTCAGTTCAAATTCAAGTTCAATCGACAGCGGTAAAACTGTCAAGGAACCAAGTGTTCCAATAATGCAGGCCCATGACATCTCTAATCTAAAATACACAGGCCTTGATGATACAACAAAAGATAGCTATTTGGAAATTTCATTCCGAAACGTCAAAAGAAGGTTGAATTTGTCCAAACAAGACAAACTAGACATCCTAGACGGCCCAGGATTCTCGGCATCGTCCCATAGTACTCCCCTTCGTCCTCAAAACGCACTACGTCCACGCTTAGGTCAATCCTTTAAAAAGGCCCCAAAACCGCGTACCGATTCGGCCAAACCGAGCTATATAACCCAATTTATGAACCGTTGGTTCAAAAATCAGCTGGAAAACATGACCTCGGAATTGAAAAACGAAATTGCTAGTATGGACCATATGTAAATCATTAAATACTTTACTAATGGGAAAGTTTTCCCTAGATTTTTATTTCTTATATGTTGCTCATCAAAACTTAGGATCCTATACTAGTCTCAAAAATGGTATTTAATATGAATGAATACACAAAAAATGATTTTGATCATTTTTTTCTTTTTTAACCCCCTCACGCTCAATTTAGGGGAAGATTTCTAGAGAAATCTAGAAGGCAATTCACTCATATTGAAAACCAATTTAACTATGCGAAATTGGCCTTACCAATCACTA